>ML685852.1:10632574-10654070 GCA_007922175.1 Pelusios castaneus | reverse complement strand
GCCCCGGGGCTTCGGGTGGCGGCAGGGGCAAGCGCCGCAGCTCCCGCGGCCACCCGAAGCCCTGCAGCTGGACTAGGGGGCTGGCCCGAACCGGCGAGGGCAGCCAGTTCCGGGTAGCCCCCTAGCTCAGCCCCGGGGCTTTGAGTGACGGCGGGGGCAACGCAGCCCCCTCCGCCACCTGAAGCCCTGCAGCTGGACTAGGGGGCTGGCTGTGGGCAGTGCATGGTGGGGCAGGTGCCCACCATGCACTGCTCTTGTATCGCACAGGAGCGTTCACACAGGTGAATGCTCCTTTGCGATAGAAGCAGCACGTGTGTACCCATGAAAGCGCAATATTTATAGCACTTTCCTTGTCCCGCAATAGCTCATTGCGGGACAAGTTTATCGTGTGTACATAGCGTCAATCTCAATGTGCTCCTTTGGTGGGGTGGGACAGGACAGGAGTGCTGCTGACCTCTTTGCCAACAGATGTTAGACTGGCGCTCATTTTCAGAGATTAAACGTCCAGCCCGGCAGCTGGAGCCCCAATCAGCAAGATTCCCTTACAGCACTTTACAGTGACAGTAGTAAGGACTCAACTCAAGAGATTTTGCTAATGAGGCATTTTTCCTGCTCTGGACCTTTAAAAAAATTCCGTTTAATACTCTAAAGACTGCTGGCTTCTAAGTGGTGATACTTTGAGGCTCCTCTAAATGCTGCCAACCTGTGATTTCTCCCTGTGAAAGGCATTGAGTGAGATCAGGTTAGATCTGTTAATTATTACTCCTCTGGATGTGGAGCCCATTCTTCAACAGGGAAGCAGCCAGGAGTTTGCAACTGACTGTTAATATGCAAGGCCTTCTCTTGACATCTTCAGCATTGCTCACCACCACATTACATAACTGCATCTCCAGGGCATGTGCTTTTACCACAGTGAGAACTCTACATTTTTAGACTTCTAATGGGTTGTAAGGCCACTGAGCAAAATACCAAGGCAGGGAAAGGCTGGACGTAGTTTCCCCTGGTCTCTGAAATCCAGTGAGAACATTTTGTCCGACAGAGAGGGTTACTTGTTTCTCACTTTTAAGTCTGGAATTGAGCAGGGAGCCTACAACTCTTGCTATAGAACAGTGGGTTTTCAACCAGTATGCCGTAGCACACTGGTGTGCCGTGAGAACTTTTCAAGTGTGCCATGAAATTTTGTACAAAGGTCATGAAAATCAATGTAAAACAGTTTCATCTTAAACAGTAGTCTGCCCAATCAGAATTACAACTCATAAAACTCAGGAAAATTAATCATCAAATTGAAAGCGAGGTGTCGGTCTTTCGATTCTAAAACGTGAACATTCTAAATGCAGGCGGCCAAAGGGCAGAATTGAGATGACGTGTATTTTTTTTCCAGTGGATTTGAAACATTAATGCATTTGATCCTTCTTTAGCTTGTTACATGCACGTTGTTGCAAACCTCTCTAGTAAGACCATAACCTTAGTAAATGAAAGTAAATGTGACATTTATGAAAATCAGTTCCGCTGAAAAAAGTGTGTGTGCCGTGGAATTGTTTGTCTCATTGAAGTGTGCCGTGTTACTGAGAAGGTTGGGAACCACTGCTATAGAAGGGGCCCTTTTTCTTCCATGGGTAACAGAGATACAGACCCCCTAAAAACGGAAAGGGACTTCGGAATTTCCCCTTTCACAGGACAGGTCTAGTCACAGGAATAAAACCCAGAGGCAGGTTTGAAGTTGAGGGCCTGGGAGAGAGACTAATGCCAGATCTGTGCTAAAGGCACGCTTGAACGCCACTGCCTCTCCGAGCCACAGCTTCTTAAAGAAACATGCTTGTCAGTGCATAAAACAAACACTCGCATTTCACTATGTCTGGAGGAAGCGCTGTCTATGATAAGCCTCAGAGATTAATTGCATCACTGTCTTTCCTTTCCGAATCAACATTTTAAAAACTGCTAACATGGAAAGGTGATGGGGGATGTTACTTTTAAGGGAGAAAATGGAATTTCCATGACCTATAATCTTCTCCATGGAACACTTCCCCACGGTCCGTCTGTGGCAAAGGGATGACTAATTCACATTCCTTCCAGAAAGATGCTTGTGAATTCAAGCTACAGTTAGTTGGTGGGAAAGACACATATCCCAGCACCACATCTGAACATCTGGATATATCCCATGATACAGCAGCATTTGGCCCTGAGCCAGAGGTCACTGGAAAAAATGGAAATTCCAGTTAATTTCGGTGGGTTTTGGATCAGGCCCTCGGGAAACAGGCAACTTTTGCAGACTCAGAGGTTTGAGTTTGCAATTGGTGATGGTGTCAAAAGCATTGAATGCTGCGTTCCACCTCAGAATTACTTTTAGAGCTGGTAAATCACTTCCTATAGGAATATTTTCAGACTTGAGGAAATGTGTGCATCACCCTTAAAAGCATTGACTAGCTAGGCCCAGCCTATTTCCCAGCCTGGAGGTCACAGGCCTTTTGTATTACAGGGAAAATCCCCATTCCTGAACTGAAAATATTGGGAGGAAAGGAGAGAATATCATGAACTATCTGAGCTTGTCTCTTCTGATGTTAATTTTCTAACAGATGATATTAGTCCTGCCCACGTTTAACTCAGCTATCTAGAAATGCAACAGTCGTTAGCAGTTTGATGGTTCTCCCTCAGGGTTTGCATTGTTTTTCTTGCACACTCATGTGAGTGACAATGTCCAACTTAGAAATAGTCCTGAGCCAAGACTAAGCATTATTTATCTCCGATATCAGGTACTAAGACATGGAGCTGATGTACATTTATAGAAATAATCTTTTGTTTTCTCATGGATCATGGGGAGGGAGTGGGCTTTTTTAGAGGACAATTGGCCGTGACTACCAATGAGACTGTCTGGAACAATATGTAAATTTGCAAAATTTCCCCATTCATTTATTCAGTCAAAAATTTATAACCTAATGATAAAATATATTGCGATAATGCTGGCCTTTTTCTGCTAAATTAACATAATGCATTTCAAGTGTGGTAGAGACAGTCATCAGAATTATACTAGTTAAATATACATGGATCCTAAACATACATGATGCTTTTAAATGAAAATCTTAATTATGTGAAAACATTCATGTTCTGAAGCACATGTCTGAGGCAGTAGATATATGTGGCTATATACATTTCAAGTGTATCCATACAACATGCTAAAACAGTTTCCTTTGACAACACACTTTTTCCAAGGCTTTCAAATAGAAGTTAAGTGTATTTCTTTTTAAATGGCAAGGACATCTTTCTCTGAAGAAAATTGGGAAGAATGAAATATGTATTAGGCGCTTCCTGGGAAGCTTAAAACTTAAATCTCAGCCCTGAAGTAAATGCATATACATGTTTTTCTTAAAGGATAAAAAGGACTGTGGATTAACAGCTTTGAGGACTCTGTCCAACACATGGATACTTCCCATTTTGACGGATTAAAAGTGACTTTCCCCAACAGAAGGAATTAGAGAGGTTGGTATTTTTTTAAAGACGCACTTCATTTCGTGGCAGCTCACTTCTAAATCCTCACTTCTGTAAATTCTGTGAAGGAATTTTTTTTTTTCCCCAAACTCTGCTGCAGACAAATCTTAGAAATGTTTACAGGGCAAGTGAATTAAGATGCACTAAGTATGAAAGTCAGCTGTAAACGTGTCCCTGGGTGAAGGGCGGGAGGTAGTACTGAATGCATTGAAACACAGGACATCTACACTGTTTTTCTAGTGTGTGAAGACAGCCACCCAGATCAGTGGCGGCTGTTTGGGAGAAATGCGCTTTGGGTCAAGCAGCACACATGGAATTCTTAGCAGTCATTCTATTCAATGCCCGGTGCCTTTGCCGAGTCAGCCCATGGCTCCCGCCTCCCCGACCGATTTCTATGTCAAAGGATGCCCACCAAGCCATTGGGCCTGGCTTGCAGCACTGCAGTGTGCCAGATGGACACACGCTGGGAAGGGAGAGGGGCAGGGTCCTTCCTACAGCCTTTGTCCTCCTCTTTGGGCACCTTCTTTGGTCCTGGTGCCGTTACACAGAAGCCAGGAGGAAGATTTCCACTGATTTTAATGGCCTTAGCCTTGCAGTGACGTGGATGGGCTTTGGGCTCAGGCTGTGGAGGGTTCTCTGGACCCCATTGGGGAAAGCGATCTCCCAGCTGGGTGCCCTCAGGGCCCAGAGCCAAGGTGCTCAGGCTAGTGCATTAGATGGGGGAAGAGCAGCTCAAAGTTTTCAGCAAAATCCCAGGCCAGAGGGCTGGGGATCCCCATCCCTGATCTTTCTCCAGCATCCTGTCTTGATGGCTGTCCCCCATCAGCCTCTCAGCCTCAGCACAATGGGGGTGAGCCAGACCCTACCTAGGGATCCCAGCATCAATTGTAGGACTCCCCAGCCACTGCCAGCCTCCTTGGGTTTCTTGGCCCTTGCCCCAGGTGGGAAGCAGCAGGGCCACAGGTTTGCCCCCCTCCTTCAGTCTGTGGCTCCCCATGGAAAGTTTGTAAGTGACTCAAGCGTCACAGCCCAGGGCAGCAGAGTGCCCAGGGCGAGAGGGGAGAAAAAGACAGGCTGCCATTGACTCCTGCCTGCACCTGGGGAAGAGGGTGGGGTGTCCTGGCAAATGGATCACCACCCAGGGAGGGGAGGCAAACACTCTGGCATGGGGTGTGGGTGTCCCCAAGGAGGGAAAGAAGGCAGAGACCCTGGTACAGGGTTGGGGGTGAGGTGTAGGGGGGTGTCCCCCAGTGAGGGGAGGAGGCAGAAACCTTGGCACAGAGTATGGGGGTGCCACTGGAGAGGGAAGGCAGAGACCCTGGCATGGAATTTGGGGGTGCTCCCTAGGAAGGCAGAGATGCTGGCACAGTATGTGGGGGGCTGACCCCCCAGAATGGAAGGCAGAGACCCTCTCACTGGGGTTTTGGGGTCCCCAGGGAGGGGAAGCAGAGACCCTGTTACTCAGGTTGGAGGTCCCCCAGGACAGGAGGCAGAGACCCTGTTACCAGGGTTGGGGATCCCCAGGACGGGAGGCAGAGACCGTCTCACTGGAGTTTCGGGATCCCCAGGGAGGGGAGGCAGAGACCCTGTTACCCGAGTTGGGGGTCCCCCAGGGAGGGGAGGCAGAGACCCTGTTACCCGGGTTGGGGGTCCCCCAGGGAGGGGAGGCAGAGACCCTGTTACCCGGGTTGGGGGTCCCCCAGGACGGGAGGCAGAAACCCTCTCACTGGGGTTTCGGGGTCCCCCAGGACGGGAGGCAGAAACCCTCTTACCCGGGTTTCGGGGTCCCCCAGGGAGAGGAGGCAGAGACCCTGGAGTGGGGTCCCCCCGGCACAAGGGGGATCCCCCAACCCTCCCCCGCGAGCCCGTCCCGGGGCGCTGGCACCTCGCACCTCTTACCTGGCTCAGCCCGGCCAGCGGCAGCGGCGGTGGCGCCTCCGGAGCAGCCCCTCAGCCCCCGCGCCGAGCCCGCCGCCTCCATGCGGGGAGCCGCCTCCGGCCCCGGGGAGCGCAGCTGGGAGGTGCCCGGCATGCGCGGGGTCCGATCCTGGCTCTCGGGGCAGCCTCCGTGCGCTGCGCCCCCACCCGCCTCTCACCCAGCTCCGCGCCAGGCACCGTCTGCAATTCCCCGCCTCCCCGGCAAGGAGCCGCTCCTAGGGACCGGGCCGATGGACCGGCCGCCCCTCCGCCCAGCCCGCCCCGAGGAACAGAGGCTGCCCCCGGCCCCACGGCAGGGCCCCCTCCCGCAGGGTGGCGGTGTCAAGTAGGGGAGTGAGACGGGAGGGCCCGGGGGATCTCTGGCCCTGTAACCCCCCAGCTGCGGGCTTGGGACTCGGGGAGAGGAGGGCATAAAGTCAGCCCCCAGGAGAAGCTGGAGCAGGCAAACTGAGAAGGGCCAGAAGGAGCCCGGGGGAAGGAGGAGGAGAGCCGGGACTGTCCATTGGGGGGTGAGCTTTGGATCAGGCCCCACAGGGATCAGAAAGGCATGTGGTGGGGCAAACCTCGGGAAGAAAGAAACGTGCACCCTGGCTTGTTCTTCCTGGGCAGGGCAACATCAGCAGGTGGGATGTGGGCGCAAGTGCGGGGGCTTTAGGGGAAATGACAGGCCAGACAAGCACACAAAACTTTTGCCTGCTTTGACATTAGGCCAGAGAGTTCCCCTTTGCCACAGCTCCAGGTGGCACCAGGGAATCCTGGATGGGACCATGAGAGGTCGTCACGCCCAGTCCCCTGCACTCAGGGCCGGACTGAGTACCTCTTAACCCTCCCCTGAGAGGTGCGTCCCAGCAGTCAGAGAGACGTGCCGTAGCCTGGACTGCCCGGCCGTCTACACTACAGTTTATCCAGCTTGTGAAAATCCCCTACCACCACCGCAGCTCTACTGAGCCCCCCACATGGAGAGCACGGCCACAGACGGTGCTTTTTACGCCCCAGTCTGGTCTTGTGCTGGGTGGGGAGGAATTCGTTGACTAGTGTGAGCAAAGCCACATTTATCCTGTATTGAGAAGAGCGGAGTTATGCCCAGGGTGCCCCTTCTCAAACGGTCGGGCTCCAGGTGTGTGGTCACCAGCGTTCTCGGGCATACCGGCATGAGGGTGTGACCCCGGCCACAGCTCTTGTCCGTTTGTCCAAAGCAGGCTGATTGGCGGAAGAGGCTCACAGCAGGCAGGACACTTGGAAGCTGGCAGGACCATGCGCCTCTGGGAAATGTAGCTGTGCCTCATGTTATGGCTGCTCTCAGGATGGGGCACTGGGGCCGCATCTTCACTGACTTGGGATGACCTGGGGGAGAGTGTTACATCCGACTAGAGTCTCGCTATATCCGAGCTCAGTTACCAGGCTGGAGTGATGGGAAAGGGAAAAAACGTGGCGCTCCATTGGGTGAAGGTGGAGCTGTTCTGAGATGAGGATCTAGAGAGGTAATCTGCCCAGAAGGAGGCGTCACACTACAGTAGGGGTTTTATCCCATATCCTCTTCATTCTAGGTCCGGGGACAGGGCGTGGCCTTCTCGCGCCTTCCTTCCAGGTGAGAAGCAGTTTTCTCTTACTGCTTTTTGATGAAAAAGGTGTGTGTGTCTTCCTGATAGCTTAAGGAAACCTCTGACCCCTGCTCCCTTGTGTTGCAGACACAATTATTATTATTATTATTATTATTATTATTATTTTATTGGTAGTCTTCGTAGTCACTCTGTGATAGTGCCCAGGGGCTCTAATCAAGGGCCTCATCCTGCTGGCAATGCACAGGCATGTAATAAAAAGATGGTTCCTGCTCTAAAGCGCTTACAGCCTAAGTAGTTTGTGCAGTAAGTCAATTTCTGTCCATGTCTCCTATGTCACATTTTTTGCACCATCTTTCCTGTTTGTGTTTGAACTGTGCTTCGTTTTCCACTGCCCTTTGGTTGTAGATCTGGTGAGAGTCTGCGTTGGTTTTGCACGGTTCACTCCGCTGGGTTAGTCACTCGTGTGGCAGTGCTGTGTAGCAGAAAGAGCTGGTTCTCGTTGGAGGGTCTGTGTGTTTCCATGTGTGATGCGTCAGTGTTTCAGCGCGCTTGTTTACATGGGAAGGAGGCAGCGGGGGAGGGAGGAGGTCTCAAAAGACGAAGGGAAATTCCTCTCTGCTGCGAACTGAAGCAAAAGTTATTTATTTTTTATGGTAATTAGGGATGGCTCAGCAGCCTGGAAACTGGGAAGTAAATGTATGTGACTTCATCTGAACAGAGCCTCTCAGTATAAATAGGTGGCTGTGTAATTAATTATGGTGGCAGATTTAATGACTTCCCAGCCCTGAGGGTGGAGTCAGGGATGTATTTGAAATTCAGCTTTCTCAGCATCTCTTTTCTGCAGGATGATCAAGTTGGATTTTCATTTTCGTCCCAATATTTTTTAGACAGCCATTTTATTGGAGAGGAAATTTGTCCTGAGGGCCCTGCTTTCTGACCCTTTGAGGGAATACGTTAGCTTGAGTTGTTTCTCTTCTTTCTTGTATTTAGCTGTAAAATATGCACAGCCTGTCAACAGCCTCTGGGGCTTTTACTGCCGCTTGAACACCACCCTCCAGCAAAGATAACCAGGGGTGACAAGAGTCCAAGACACAGCAGAACTTCAGGCCTTACCCAGGATGAAGCCCACCCTCAATTCCCTTTCCCGCATCCCAGCTGACAGGTGAGGCGGTGAGTCTTGTGGAGCAAGAGAGGTCTCTCATTATTTATTTATGGTGAGTCATCGGTGCCCACAGTGCTTTACAGGGAAGTGAAAATGTCAGGGGAGCCATCCTTGAAGTCAATAGGAGTTTTGCCACCCACTACCATGGGGCAGGATTTCACTGCAAATCTTTGCCCCCAGGAGTTGGCAGTCTGAAAACAGACCCTCTGGAGTGCAGCAAAGGGCATAGCTTGCCTTCATTTTATCTTCTGAGCTAGGGAAGGATCACCCGAACCATTGGCATTTCTTGATACTTTCTCTTGATGCCACCTACCCTGTGGACCCTTTGATCACAAGAAGTCAATGAGGAAAAGGCAGAAGAGGGCTTCACTGGGACTTGAGGGCTTACCTGGCATTGAAATGGTGCACAGACTTAGTGCTGCGGGGAAATTCCCCCTTGCTGTGCAGACTCAGATACGGGAGAGAACGTTTTCCTGGGTTAGCAAGACAAAGTGTGAACTCTGCTTTCCACAAGGCCCTTTCACCCCTCTCTAGTAGCATGAAGGAGCCATGGCTCAGTTACTCCCACGTTCAGGCTATTTATGTTGCCCGAGCAAGGTAAAAGGGGTCACGGCGTAACTGAGAATCAGGCCCCCGCTCTCTTGTGAGGAGAGCTCTGTTTGCTCCATATTTGCATATGCCAGATGCCCCTGTGTATAGCAGCACAGTGCAGGTTTGTGCACTGAATATGACTTAGAAACTAACTCAGGATGATGTGGAAATGGAAACAGGTCCAAAAGCAGACCAACTAACAATGCCGTCCCATCTCTTCCTTACAAGTCTGCCCCCTTTCTTCTTTGCGCATACAGGTGTCTCTCCTCCCATCAGTGCCCACTGGGTGTGTGTGGGTGACCCACGTGGATGGTAAATCCTCTGCACAGATCAGAGAAGAAGCAAATCAGAGGCAGGAATAGTCTGAGGCAAGCAGCCACTGCAGAATGCACTCGGTTTATGCTGGCTCTGTTGCTTCTCCATAGCCGATGGTAATGTAGCAGTAAATAAATACCGGAGAGGATAAAAATGAATCTGCTGCAGCCGTCTAACTCCTTTCAGGGCAAAAGGAGCGTAAAGCACTTCCCAAGCAACAAACTGACATACAGACTACACACAAGGATCCTGGAAAAGCAGGCACCTTTGGGGCGAAAGGCCATAACCACTTGTCAGTACGTGCCTGCACAGCCTAGCAGTAAGACAGGATGCAAAGAGGGATTCCGTGTCCAACTGAACAAGCAAGAGGAGTTTGTGAGGCAGAATGCAATCACCGGACTGGCATTCGGCTTGGATACCGGGTTTTAACAGCTAAACGTAAAAATAAGAGCAATCGCTTTCCAGTCAAGGAAACTAACTTAGGGCAGAAGTGGAGCTGGCTTTGGTCAGTATTCCCATCTCGTGAGAGCTGGCTCTGCACCAACACACCAGCCTGCTTCCACTGTGTTGTCACGAGCCTTTTTCACGGGGGACCGCTGGCATGCTGTAATGATGGGGCGTCACTCTGGAAAAAGATGTTCTGAACTTCTCCTTCCCCCACGAAACTCACTTCTCCCCGTGCATCATTTCACTTCATTGCCTCGTGCATCCTGCACGCCAGGCTGTGAAACTGCCATTGAAGAAGATATTGTATGACAGGCCATGCACAGCCAAGCTGTCTGTATCATGCGTGAGTTTAATTCCCCCTCTGCAAGGGCAGAAATGCATGGAAGAGACACATGGCTACACATTGGGCTTATCCCCAATCACAGAAGAAGCCTGAGGTGGAGCCAGAACAAGGGCCCAGATTGCCTGACTCTTAGTCCACTCACTTATCCACCCAGCCAGCCTTCCAAGCCAACAGCGGTCAAGCCCAGGTTCCCCACTGACTTCCATGGGGGAGAACTAGTGTATTAATGCACTGGGGCTCCAAGGTAACCTTGAAACGTCAAGCTGCAAAGATCGATTACCATAACTAAATGGAAATCCCACAAGCCATAAAGAGGCAGGAAATGGAAAAAAGCTGGAAGAAGCCACAAACCTTAATAAGGGCTGGAGCCGTCACCACACAACCCGCTGGCTCCTCTCTGGTCGGCCGCAGTGCTTCAGGCCATCTAAGACGCCTTCAGTGTAACGGTGATGATGGAGGTGATGGGATCTCATTGTGCTCAGTGGTCAGGAGTAAGGAGATAGGTTGACACAGAGAAATAAGGCTATTACCAGACACCGCAGGAGAGTCTAGCAATAAATCCATTCAGACTCTCTCTTCGGGGTTGTCTGTGAAAGGCAGTGTCTGCTAGTAACAATGACATTTCTCCTCTTGTAGTGGAAATAGGAAGATGTGGTGGGCATGGGAATGCTTGGACCCATTACCAGCTGTGACCAGATCACAGGGCCGTAAACTTTTCTAATCCCAGACCATGTTGTATTCTTCACCTTCCCAAATTCTTCCCAAATGCACAATATCCCTGGGGCTTGGCAGCAATTCCTTGCCTAGAGCAGTTCCAAAGGGGGAGCCGTGTTAGTCTAGATCAGCCAACAAACAAGGAGTCTGGGAGCACTTTTAAAGATCAACATTTTTTTTTATCACATGAGCTTTTGTAGGAGAAAATCCCACTTCGTCAGACACTTTGAAGATGGGAACTTACAGAATGGGAGGAAATTAAATGCAGGGAAATGTATGACATGGGATCAGGTCAGGCTGGAAAGCAAATTAGAAGAGGTGTTGGACCTATTCTGATTTGCTGTTACAGTCTGACCTGACCTGATCTTGTGTCATACATTTCCCTGCATTTAATTTTCTCCTGTTCTGTAAGTTCCCATCATCAAAGCGTCTGATGAAGGGGGATTTTCTCCCACGAAAGCTCATGCGAGAAATAAATTTCTTGGTCTTTATAAGTGCCACAGAACTCCTTTTTTTTTTTTTTTTTTGCCTAGAGCAGTAACATTAGGAAAGTATTTCATGTATCTCTGGTTGACCTTAGTGCAAGAAGTGTTTCTCATTTTTGAAAAATAGGTCGATGGTAATGTCTACATTTACTCTTCATTCAGTCTTCCTCTCCCATCTGTTCCTTCTTGCAGCTGGAGGCAAGGAAAGGAGCCCATAGCCAGTATCTTTGAAAGATCCCAGCCCCACTTAAGCACTAAAATAAGGGACTGGGAGTAAAATCATCAAAGGTGCCTATGCGTGAGTCCTATTTTCAAAAGGGGATGTAAGCACATACAGGCCTATGTCTTATTGAAAGTCAATGGACCCAGATTTCAAAGTCACCTAGGCACTTGTGAAACGCCCTTTTGAAAATCTGCTCATACCTGTCACAACGGGAGCTGCTGAGCCCTTTGAAAATGTAACCACATGTAACCAGTGTGCTCTCTGTAGGCCTCCTGCAAAGGGGGCCCCCAAACTACAAAATGAGTTATTTGCCCCACTTTATCTACAGATTTATAATTTTCATAAGAGCCTGAGTTATCCAGGGGAAAGTGCAACCAATGAAAATCTCTCATCTCTGCACCTCGTTATGCAGGATTCCAGGTTATAATTGTCTTTTTTAGCTGTGTCCCTCCCACCCCAGAGATGGCTGCACTTCTCTGGTGTTTTATGTATGGGGCCAGATTTTCCAAAGAGCTCAGCTCTCAGTGAACTGACTGTGGCCCTTAGTTACAATGGATGATCTCTGAAATTGTGACCTCAGTTGAAAATCTAGCCCTGACTTCTTTGGAAAACGTGGCTCCTTGGTGTATATAGTTGGAAATCCAGCAGTCTCCAGGAATAAGGTGACTTATAAATGAATAGTTTTTACTGATTTACAAAGATGAGTCTGAAGTCAGCAGTTTTCTACAATAGGGGGAATGTGGTGTTCAGCTCCCCGGAGTTAGGAGAACCTGCAAATGTGAAATTTATAACAACTCTTGTCACTAGCGAAGGAAAGGTGTAGGCATTGAGCTTGAGTTTGTTCCTGCTGCCCCCTGGCGAGAATTCCCACTGTGGAGTTGGACCGGCTTAGTCATGTCTAAAGCCTGAGGATGGCGTCAGATATTTCAAACTAAAATGATTACTTGCTAATCAGATGTCACGGATCCTGGTATTTGGCAAGCGGGAAATGCCTCAGTGGTTTTACATTTTCAGTAAGCTCCTATCTTCTGTTCTAGGGCTGCCTCCAATTATCTTGGGGCTCAACTCTGTGTTTGAAAACAGATTTGGTTACAGTCTGAAGATTAATGGAGCCTCAGAGTACAGACTGCAAGAGGAGCGTCTCAGCTGGTTTCCCCTGGATAGATTTTTTTGTGAAACTCATCCCCTACTTGTGCTTCCTACAGCAAGTTTCCAGTGGATTCAGAGCTGCTGAAGGACGTTCCTTGGGGATAAACACCTGCAAGAGACAGGCACAGTGAGTGCAGGGATGCACTAACTTCCCACACATACCATCTTCCGTACTGCTGAGCCTCTCTGGGCCTGGACGGTCCATCTGGGGCTGGAGGTGAGTGAAACTCAGTCTCCATGGTCACATTCAGGCCTTGCCCTTTCCACTGAGGCTGCCCACAAGGGATTGATGGCTTCTTTGCTGGGTCCACCACCATCTTGTTTCACGTCGGTCCCCTGTGCAACAAAGCAATAGCAGCGGACAGCTCTTGTGAAACGTGCTCTGGGGTGCTTGCATCTGTCCCGCTGTGTCAGTTGTTGAGAGATCAGAGAAGGTGAGCATGAGCCTTCAGTATTCACTAAACGAGTCTATGTAGGGTGAAAATGACCAAGAGCTGCACTTTCCTTCCACACTCACTTTCCTTCCACACTCACACACTCTTCCACAGGGCTTTATCCCCACACCTTCCTGGAGGCCAAAGTTCTTCTCAGCTCCTCTCCTAAGAAGCCTCCTGTTTGTTCTGGTTCCCACATCCCCCCGACCCCGTCCCTCACTGCGTCTGGAGTGGTTCTGGTACAGATGTGGCGACACCGAAACAGTTGTGGAATTTGTGTCTCTGTTGCCAAATCGTTTGTTCCAGGGGGAAGAAAAGAAGTGCTGGCCTGTTTTGTTTTGGAAAGGAACGTTCCTCTGTGTGGCTTTTCACTGGATCTGCCAATGAACTGGGGAAATCAGTGTGTGGCACACTCCCGCCCCCCAACATTGCCCCTAGCCCCAATCCTTCATGCTGTAGTCCCAGCACCCATCAACCACTTGTCCTCCAGCTCCTCCCCCAGACTTTCTCGGCCACAGTCCAACATCCTCCCGCAGCTCAGCATGCTGCTCCCATCCTGGCCTAGGGTGGCTCCTCCTGACCCGACTGACTCCCCTTTCCCTGCTCACATTCCCAGGGCGCATGTAAGTTGGCCCCTTACTGAAACTGAGTGGGGAGTTTTTGGTTGGCATGTCTCAGCACCAAAGGACAGGGGGAGGGGCAATGAGAAATCAGGATGCTGAGATGGAAAGCCCCAGGGCCAACAGGGAGAGATCAGTGCTCCAGGGCATCCAGATTGGCAGGGTGGAGAGGCAGCTGAGGAAGCCAGGAGACCGGGGGCATTTTCCCATCTTCCGTGTGAGTTGGAGCTGCCTGCCTGGGCAGAGAGCAGGGCTGAACACTGAACTAAGGAGAGTTAAAGCCTTCAGATTACAGAGAACCCACCATTTCCACTAGTTGAAATGGGCAAGTGACCTGGGCCCCATATTGCAGAAAAACCGAAAAGCCGGCAGATAACTGTATCCTCTCCATGAATCCCAGGGCTGCCGAGGGTCGGGGCTCAGAGCAGCTACAGGACGCAGGGGTGAATGGAGGGCTGGGATGATGCTCCCCTGATGTGTTGCTTGTTGAGCTTGCCGTGCGAGTGGGTCAGCTGTTAGCTGCCCTGGACAATGGCCATGCTCTTACTGATCCCAGTGTGCCTGCTGACTGCTCAGCTCCGTTTGTGTCAGTGGTTCACTCTGTGTTTTTGAATCCCAAGCCAGGTCCGGTGGGGACTCCATAAAAGCACCCATGTGCCAGCAGGGATGTGGCTTTTGTGTTGCTGTGGCGGAGGCTCCTCTAGGGATGCAGAAGGGGCTTTGACTTCCCTGCTCAGTGTCAGAGCTAGGAATCTGGCTTGGAACCTCATCGCTTGTCATTCTGCCTCCCTGCTCTCCGCAGCTCCCCCGCATCTAGCCGAGCAGGAAATAGGGAACAGTGGAGTCAATCTGGAGTGCTTCTGAAAGCTGGGGTCTTGCTGGGAGCAGCAAGATGGACCTCGTGGGGGCCAAAGGCAAAGATCAGTTTGATCCATCACACAGAGCACAGGGAGAAGCTTCTCACACAACCAGCAGAGTGGAAATGCTGCACGCATGTGGGAAAGAACTGTGTCCCACATGCAGTCCCTCCATCGCCCAGCAGCAAAAGCCTTCTCCTGGCGGGGAACACCATTGCTGACCTGGAAGAGATCCTGGAGATCCTGTCAGCAGGCTACAGGTATTTGCAGCCAGGTGGGTTTCTCTGGAAGGCTGGTCAAGTTGCCATGGGTGTTGTCAGGCAGGCCCGGTGATTGATTTCCAGGGGGCTGTTCAATGGGGCAAGGGAGAGCACTTGCCATGGGTTTGGTAGTTGGGGGGAGAGGATCAAGCAGTCTTAAAAGTGTGCAGAGGGGGGCAGGGTTGCCAGAGGCCACTGGCCCAGCCAAAAAAACCCAATAAAGATAAATATTGAGCTGGCTCTTTAAGCACAGCCTGACCAAAACTGCTGCTTCCATATGGTGGGAGCAGTGCTTAATTTGTGCCTGGGCTTGGCAGGGCTGCGCCCGGCACCTCTCGTTTTCTGCATCAGTTTTGGATGTAAAAAAATTGCTTGTGCCCCGGCCCCTCTTTCATTCCAGATTGTGCAGGGGAGGATAGACCACCGCCCAGCCTCTGTGTATTCAGGCCTCTTTCAGCACTGGTATCCGGGGAGCGGGGTGGGGGGCTTGTACCGGAGGCTTTGATTCTAGGATGGGAGTCGGGCAGAGGCTCTGGAAGGCTGGCGGAGGAGGAGAGCGGCCAGGTTTGGCAGCTGGAGGAGGGAAATACAACTCAGTGGGAGGAGGCGGGGGATTTGTGCTCAGGTTTAGCTCATCAGTAATCTCTCTGGGGAGTTCAAGGGACCCGGGAAGCTGAGTAGTAGATACTGCCTCAGCCGCCCGGGAACCTGCATGGCACATAATAAATAAGTAATTTCTGGCGGAAGCCCACTCAGACCTCAGCCATCCCTTTCCAGGGACGTCACTGACTGTCCTGCCCTGGAGCCTGGAATTGCTGTTAATGGGCCTGCGTGGTAACCACACAGTACAGCTAATGGTGTGCTCTCTCTGTCTGGTGCGTGGTGACTAGCCAGGACTGCCCCATGCTACGGCCCTGCTGAGCGCCTGTCAATAGGGCAGGTAGCTGCGGTGACTTTGCACTGGGCTGGAAATTGCAGTGGCGATTGTTTCGGGGTTTTCTCTGTTTTGCTGAAGCCCAGCTCTGCTCTTTAATGGCTGCCAAATTTAAACCGAATGCCACTTTTAGTCTATCCTGGAATCTTCCTCAGTTCACATCTTTCCCACGAGAAAAAGCACAGCAGAAAATAAACATCAAGGCCTGTTAGATCGGGACTCTTCTAGCTATGACCACATAGTTCTCTCAGCCGCCTCCTCTGTGGAGAACCTGTTTTCTTCATGCCAGCTGCACCTGCTTTTGTTCCACCCCTTATACTTGGAACAGCTTCCCAATCACACAGATGCTTTTCCTTTGAAAACCACTGCATCGCACACCTGTCCTGTGAAGCATCCCCCTGCCCCAGCAGTGTTTGTCTTATTCTGCAAATTTGGGACTCTGGGGCAGAGTGCCCTTCTCAACTGGAAGCCTTTTACCCATTGCGGTCTTACTACAGCATAGAGCTGAAATTTTCAAAGGCCCCTGTGGGAGTTAGGCACCCAGTTCACACAGAAGTTCAGCAAAAGTTGAGCACCTAACTCCATTAGGCACCTTTGACAATCCCAGCCTGTTACTTCCTGTTACAAGCTCTTCCTACAAATAGACCTGGATCCCCAGGGTGACCCACACTTTCGATCACATCTCTCCCTACCCAGCTGCTCACTTTGTGCTGACCATAGTAAATTCATCCTTCAACCCAACTCTCCTCATCTGAGATGACAACGTGACTAGAGTGGGATTTCCACAGCCAGACGTACAGCCCCAGCCAGCCGTGAGCCCTACATCGGCTTGGCTAATGTATTGCTTTGGGACGCCGATATGCTTCATGTCCACGAAGTGCCAATGCGAGGGCTTCTGACAGTAAGGCTTCAGGAAAGATGGATGCTAACAAAGGGGCTGTGTGCGGAAGTGAGGAAAGCCTGTTGACCCTTTGACTAGACTGTTGAGTCACCCGGTTGGCATTTGTAGCCCAAGCTGGTAAATGAATGAGCTGGCAAAGAAGATGAGCGCGCCGATCATTCGGGTCCCTGTGACTCACTTCCCTGCACTGTGGAGGGCCGCAGAATGGAGCCAGTTTGAAGAAAGGCTGTTTGAGAGCTTTCATCACTCACGCTGCATGTGGACAGCTTTGTGAACAGGCTCCTTTTTAAATCTGTAACACGTGACATCGAATATAGACCGTCCCCCGGGCTGCACAAATGGGTTGGTAATTTGTCGGGTGGGGTGAGGAGCTGTGTACACGTTGGGCTGACACCAAGCAAGGGTGAGCAGAAATGAGACCCAGCTCTGTGTGTGACTGACCGTGTGACCCACATGGACAGAACCAGGCTGTCTGCTCTCACTTGCTCCCAACACCCAGAGGAGTGTCACAGCATTGGGAGGGTGCCTGGACCACTACTGCACTCTGTCCCCACCCTCTTCCCCTAGCCATGCCCCCTGTCCTGGGTTGGAGGTGGGGCATAGGGCCTGCTATACTATTTCTAGGCTACCTTGCGATTCCCTAATGTTGAGGGAATTGTCAGGCAGGTTGCTAAAGTGATTTTGCCCCGCAGTGGAGGTGAATGTCTGGCGTTTTACAGGGACTCACACATTTCTGGTTGGGAAACGACAACTCTACTGCCTGGTAACTTCTGCGGTTCTGACTTCTTGGTTTTGTTCCAATGGGGAATGAAAAAAAGGAACTTTCAAAAGTTTTTGCAAAACGAAATAGTGTCGAAATGTCTGTTTTTGGATCAGAATGATCAGGTTTTTTATCTCTTTCTCTCTCCCCCTCCTCTCCTGAGACCCGAGAGACCATCCTGTTGAAACATTCAAAGAAATTTATATGTTTTCACAATGTTTTCCTTTTAGTGTGATGGGACCTTTCAGCAAAAAAAATGTTTAGTAAATAAATTTCCAAACCACTTTGCAGAGGGATAACAAGTCTGTAATCATGGTTAGATCTCTCCTATGTTTCTCACCTGGACTGTGGAACAACTGAAGAGGTGTCCTCTCAAAGAAAAATCATCCCAGGTTCTACAGAAAGTCCAGTGCATCATGGGACAGGCGTGTAGTCACAGCTGGTCAGAGGCCCAGTTTTCCAACACACTGTAGATGTGCCAAATAAAAACATTTCAGTGACAGATTCTTTTAGTCATAGTCCATAAAGCTGATAATTAGTTTCATTAATACCAAGTCATAGTAAATTGATCCAATTAGCTTTTGGAGATTAGCAGCAATACAAAAAGCAGTCTTGCATCTTGTAAGATGCTCATTATCACAGAGCTAGTTCCCCATTCTTTATTAATAAGATCAAGGCACAGAAACTCCTGATGCAGGAGGATGTTTGGGTGATGGATCACTGCTTGCATTTCGTAGCCCGTCAGCCAGGCACTGATCATGGAACCTGGGTTTTTCTCTGATTGACATCATGTCTCTGATCTTTCCCAGTAGTATGAGCTACATCTTTGTCTCTCTGTCTGGTAATATAATGTTATCATTTGTAGTACAGTAAACTTTTGCCCATTTCTTCCTGATTAACGTTAAATCCAGCTCCATGAATAATTCAGGTAGCTTTATTTTATATAATTATTTCTGACATCCAGTGTCTGGGAATAGCATCTTGGGACATGCTGTTTGCAACCAAACAACTCCAGAAATAGCTAACTGATGCTTATCCCATGTGAACTGGGAACCTACAGCGCAGGAGGGAAACAAAAAACTGTCGGACTATGCCTTCCAAGGGAATCCCTGGTAGCTCTTTAATAAAGATAATGTGAAAAAGCTGAACGTTGACACAGCGGTTTTCTGTTTCCTGCATTCATGTGGCATGTTGTTAACCTAGATAATTGTCAGTGACGCATTGGCACAAACAAGTGAGACAAGACAGGATTTCCCCAATGTGGGGGTGCTGGCACTTCGGGAGGTGTGATGCCACATTCAGAAGGAGACTTCGCATAGTGAATTGAAAACAGACTTCATAGCTGGGCTTGGTGACTGGAGGACTCTGGTCTCTTGCATGCCATTCTTGCCGCAAGAAGCCTCCATGTTTCCAAAAAGTGGCTTGCCCCAGCAGGTAGATTCACTGGGTGTGCATTGACTGTATGCCAGTGCCGATCCGTTCTGTCAGGGGTGCATCTCTGCATGGCTATGCAGCATCGCAGGTGCCTAAGCTTGTTGGGTTGTGTTGTGTGTGGTGATTGTGCATGCAGAGGGGACGTTACAGTGCACACAGGGGGGTGGTCTGTCTTGTAATAATGCTCTGCACGTCTACAGCACCTTTCCCGTGAGGATCTCTGGGTGCTTTACAAGCATCAAACTTCATGGCACATCCATGTGGGGGCCTCATTTCCCCATTTTATGTGGGGAAACTGAGGAACAGAGCCACACTTGAGCTGCTCAAGGACACACAGTGTTCCATGGAAGAACCAGAGTAGGACCCAAGAGTTTTCTCCCTTTCCATGTGCTGTGACTCCTATCTTGTATAGATAACACTGTTGGGTTTTGTTACTTACATAGCCCTATAAATGTGCCTGGGACTTTGGGAAACAAGTCAATTCTGCCTGCCCAAATCACTGAGAGTTTAACTGAAGGAGACAGAAGGAGGAGGTAATAAGAACATGGGGAAGGCTAGGATGAGTGCAAAGGTCACTGGTGAAACTGGTGCGGAGCTCTTGAGTGTTATTAAAGTTTAATACACTCATTTTTATTCAGGCATAGACACACATGTCTGTGCAAGTCTTTGCCATTTTAACTTTTCCATATTAAAAAGTAAAGAGTTTAGAAAGGGCTTGATGTCTTACTGAACCAGAGTTACCTTCAGCAAATGCCCGGCATGAATTCCCTTATCAATGCTTAGTGCAAAAATAAAAAATAGAATACAACCAGTGAAAACAACAGACCAGCTCCACTAACTTGAGGGCCCCCTCACATGTCAGGGTGGGATTCATAGATTCTCTTGTGCTTATTCTACAGTCAAGTGCTATTTCTGTATCCCAATGTCCAGACTGCTATGAGCCACTAGTTTGTTTTCTCTCTTGGGCCTTTCCACCTCGCTAGTACTAAGTTAGGAGCTGTTATTCTTGGCTTGCAGTAATTATGAGAAAATAATATCCCAGCTGCTTCTAGCAAAGGAAGGAAACTGACTGAAGGAGTTAGGGGGAGACTCCACTGGCCAGGCCCTGCCAGCAAGGAGGAAATTATAGAGTTGAGGGGTGGGGACATGTCGCCTTCCCCTTTCAGTCCAGCAGAAACAATGTCTTCCTCGCTCCACAAAAGCTTTTGGCTCTCTGTGGAAGGAAGAGAATAGGAGGACCACTGCAGGGGAGGAGGAGGAGGAGGAGGATCCAGGGCTGTTTTGGGCAGCAGTGCTCAAAATTCCCCCTTCTTCAGCTGCCTCTGCTCCCAGCCTTGGTTGGTGGCTTTGCTCCCTAACCACAGCTCAGGAGGCTCGCCCAGCACAGGTCAGCTGCCTCTTCCACGTGGCCTGTCCATTATGGCAGCGGGTCACCGGTTGGCTGACGTGGCAGATCAGCGCCACTGAGATCTCCAGGTCCTGAGTTCTCTGTCAGCCCAATGCCCACATCCAAGCACCCAGACAGGCGAGAATTTGATGTGAAGCGTTGTTGGGTTGGATTATTTTGCCAGCCTGTTTGGGGGCTGAGGGCACAGGTGTGAGGACTTGCAGGGCTGTGATGTGAATGAGCGCCTTACGGACATGAACAGCTCCATCTTCAGTGCATGTCCAGAAGGGGGTGATTATCAGCACCCCCATGTTACAGGCGCGTTTCTGACATGCAAGTGTGGTGTTCTTTTTAATGCCGAGAGCTCGGTTCATTTTTAGTTACGCATTGCAGAACTCAAACACAACAGCAACCACTGCCTGGTGCTGAGTCTCCCTCTCAGCTTGGAGACTGTCCTGTGGTCTCTGCAGCCATGAGCCACACACAGCAAAAATGCCACAAGAGGGCGGGGCTAAATTTCCTGAAAACCCAGCCAAGGATCCGTCCTTCTGCTTTTGTACCTCTCCATCTGCTCAAATGATTCATGATCTCTGCTCCGCCAAGGCAGTTGTGTGTGTATTATCGAAGCTGCTCTTCCAAAGGGCTTTACGTGGTCATTAAAATAATGAAATCGGAAAGGGGTGGGGGTGGGGGGGGTGGGAGGGGCGGCAGCAGCTGAGTAATGCGTCTTGAGAGCTGGATTGGAAGCTTTTCCCATTTCCATTCTCAGCGTGTGCATTGGTCTCCGATTAAGCAAGAGTGCTTCGTCTCCGTACTAGCAGATTGCACCGTTTCCTTTACAAGGCGCCAGGAATGCATAACCACGAGAAACCACTCGACCTGACTGGGGAGAGGCTGAGTTAGAGGAGCCATCTATGGTGCACTGTGAGGAACAAGCCCCACATAAAATACATGGCATTTAGCAAGGTCTTTATGGGACACACTCCAGGCAGTGACCAGCTGTTCACCTGCGGCCTGCAAGGGCCTTTGTGGGCATGAAGCCAACTAACCAGTGTCACTTGGCCAATCTCTGGGTGGGGAAAGTTTTCAGTGCAAACGCTGCCCTCGTTTTGACTAACAGCTCAGAGCAAGGACAAAAAGCGGTTTACTTTTTCACAACGTTTCCCACTTCCTGTTTTCCTAGCTCTGCGAGCTTTTCAGCCAGCTCAAAACAGGAAGCAGAATTCGAACTAGTGTTCTCTGCTGGGCTGTTCCAGGTCTCTCACACACACAGGATGGATTCCACCTGCTCATCTGGAGCAGCGCGAAGCTGATGGGTGAACCTGGCCCTTCGACTGGTTATGCATTTGTGTAATCACACACCGGAGTCAGAGGAAGGGGAACACAGTCTTGTATGAATACCATTAAATGTGTGCTTTTCTCTGTGTTTTATATCCAGCAAATGAAGAGCTCTATCTATCTATCTATCTATCTATCTATCTATCTATCTATCTATCT
>ML685852.1:10614152-10632564 GCA_007922175.1 Pelusios castaneus | reverse complement strand
TCTATCTATCTATCTATCTATCTATCTATCTATCTATCTATCTATCTATCTATCTATCTATCTATCTCATCCCGTGCCCATCACCATGGTATCTGAAGCTACCTGAGTTTCTGTTTTCTTGTTGGCTAGAAATGGCAGGGAACTGTCTGAAGCTGATACCTTGTTACAAGTGACTCAGCAACTGTCTGTTTTGGTAGCCGGAGTCTGGTTCTCTTTGCACGTCCCTGATTTTCAAGACACAGCAAGCACAGCTGTCAAGACAATGAGAGAAGAAGAAAGTTTTTGTGGCTCATTATTCCAGCTCCAGTATTTCCTTCAGTTCAAATTAGTCCCAATCTTCTCTTTCAGATGTTTGATCCTTGTAAAAATGTATTCCTTCATTTTTGTTTCTTGAAGCAAGCTGCCATCTCACATCACAGTCCCAGCCCGCTCCTGAGCTAGTACAACGGAGCCTGGCAGGCACTCCCAAAGGCCTGGCTGATGCTGTCACAGATTAGGCTTTGATTTGAACACACCTTTCAACAGTAGATTACACGGTAAGCACACACGTGTGGGTCTGAGTTGCAACCTTCAGCTATGTGTCAACTCTCTATCTGCTTCCAAGTACCTGGTTTTATAATCGTGAGTGTCTGCTGACCTGTGGGGCAGGTGAGCCTCCACTGGCTCACCTTTAGAGGTCAGCTCAATAGTCTCTGACAATCAGTGCTGAGACGGCAGATTGCAGCATGCACGGTTCCCGTTTGATCTGAGCAGTCCAGGTAGCCATTAGGCATAGGCACTCTGAGATATTTAGGTGCCTGTCTTCCAGCGAGACTCAGGCACCTAAATATGTTTGAGAATCTGGGCCGTGGCCTCTACTCGTCTGTAAAAATATGCTTAGGGTGACGTCTGCTCCATTCTGTTACAATCCATTGTGTCGCTCAAGCTCCTGTCCTCTTGCCCCCATGGCCTGCTGCCGGGCATCATGTCTGGAGCAGGAGGAGATGGTGCCTGTTCAATCCTCATAAATAATGTTTATTCTGACAGGGAAGGCAAGTCTGCCTGTGGTCCCTAGACTCCTGTATGTCCAGGTTCTACCCACACAGCGGTCAGAACGAAGAGGCTGCTACCTACAAAGAAAGGGGCTGGTGTGTGCAGACAAACTTTATCTTTACTGACCCAGGATGAAGGAAAAGAGCATGAGGTGTTTGAAGCATCTACTGTAGTGTCTAAATCCCATACCGTCCACCCACGCCACACACCATTGATATCTGGCTCTGTGGTGAGAACTGCCGTTATTTGTCATACGGTGGGAGTGGATGTTTGCCTCTCTTCGATCTGCCTATTTTTGATGGTTTGTGCAGCTCCCAGGCAGGTGGGCTTCAAAGACCAGGCTGCAGCCTGTGTCCAAATGTCTATGGTACTATTTTTAGCCCCACAAGCCCGAGTCGGCTGATCTAGGCTCTGAGACTCATTGACCCGGGTCTTGTTTGCCATGTAGATGTACCCTTTGACTCTGAATCACACCATGGACTTCTGTCTCTTCTATTCCTGGCATGTGTTTGGGAGCACAGAGAATGGATTTCTCTCCTTGCACTGAGCCTTGGTGATCTGGGGGCCTTTGTGTTGAGCAGTGCTATGGAAGCGACACTCACTGTTATGACTATCTTCCATGTGTGCATTTCAGTGGGTTCCCCAGCTTTGCCCCACTGATGCAAAGACCACACAGGGCGTTAGCTGCACAGGGTGGTGTGATGTTGGGTCCCTGCTAGCTAATGGGATTGTCAGACCTAGTGAGATGGCAGGATGCTGTTGAAAAGGCAGAGAACAGAGAAAGGAAGCTATTCCCACGGGGATGAAGCAGGAGGATTTGTTAAGACATCTACGATGGCGAATGGTCTCAGCATTACCTCAAGCGATTCCATTTCTGCCTCAGAACCCTCATCAAAATGGTAGGGAACCAGAAATGGGAGTCAAAGGCAGATCAGAGAGGGCTGAGAGGAAATGCAAGGAATAATATCACAAATTGGAAATGGCCCCCTTAAAGTCAACCTTGTTAAGTTGACTTAACAGAGCATCTGCACTTAAAGTTGACTCTAGTCAACCTTGTTAAGTCGACTTAACAGAGCCTGTAGTGTAGAGATACCCGTCCACGCTGGCTTTAAGTCAACTTAATAAGGTTGACTTCAGCATTAAGTCAACCTTCAGAGGGGGTGTTATTAAGTCGATTTAAGGAAGCGCTTAAGTCAACTTAAGAAGCGCCCAGGGTGGACGCAGAGTTCTGTAGGTTGACTTAAATGTCCTTAAGTCAACCAAAGGCGCCAGTGTAGACCCACAGGTGAGGACCTTCTCACTGGAGTTCCTATCAGAGGTGACCTGTGGGGGGGTGGGTCAACATGTCCCCCTCACTTGGCTTGTACAGAACATGCTCAGTTACACCGCTGAAGCCAGCTGCCTTCACTCTGTCCCATCTTCCCTCCCTCACACTTTCAGCAGTCGCGGGTTGTCTCTGGTCTCTATATTCTAAGACCTTGGACAGCAATTTTCAGCCTATTTGCCAGAGGGAAGTCTAGCTGCAGGGCTGACAAAAGCTTATATCCTGTGATGCAAAAGAACTGCGAGGCTCAGTATGTTAACATTCGTTCTGGATTGTCCAGGGACAAAGGCTGTATGAGAAAAGATGCCTGGAGTTCTGTGCTTAATCACACCTATTAGTCATTTCAGCTCGTTAACACACCATAATTGCAATGCTATCAAATTAACCAGCAGCATGGAAATGCCAGTTTAATAGCTGATAATAGCCACTGCTGATAGAGAAGAGAATTCTGTGACGTATGAAGTGTTAACAGCTGTATGAAAGTCAAACTCCCGTACCCTCAACCTTCACAGGAACTGCCCTACTGGATCAGACACGGGGACCATCTGCCCAGGTAGTCTGGAAGAAGGTGTTAGGAAAGCCCATAGATTTCAAGGTACCACTGCATCCCCTTATTTCAAAGGGATAGCCAAGTTAGTCTAGTTCAGCAATACAAACAAGGAGCCTGGCAGCACTTTTAAAGACAACAAATGTATTTGAGCTTTCATGAGAGAAAATCCCACTTAAATAAATTTGTTAGTCTTTAAAAGTGCCACCAGTCTCTTTGTTTGTATCACCTTGGTTATCCTGCATAACCCAAGCCAGAGAATTTCACCCAGTGACTCCTGTATTGAGCTCACACACTTTATGTTTGGCTAAAGCATCTCCTCCAGGAAGGCCTCCAGTCTAGATCTGAAGATCACCACTTCCCTTCGTAGTTTGTTTCAGTGATTAATCACCACCACTAATTTAACAAACAAAAACCTGTGCCTCTAATTTTACTTTGTCTACCTTTAGCATCAGCACTGGATTGAAATGGATGATTGTGACCATCTAGATTTATTACCGGGGGCCAGACATTCAATCACCTAAGGTATGTCTACACTAGAAAAGCTAAATTGACTCTGTTAAGTATACTTACAGCATCTACACTAAAAACTTAAGTTGACTGCCTGCTGTCCACGGCTCCCTTCTCCCCAGCCCATCCCCCTTAGGTCGACTTAGGGCATTAGGTTGACTTGCGTCCATACTGGTTTTAAGTTGATTTAATAAATCGACTTAAGCCTTAAGTCGACCTAAAGAGGGGAAATTATTAAATCAACTTAAGGAAGGGCTTAAGTTGACTTAATGAAAGCAAGGTGTGGATGCGGCATTCTGTATGTCGACTTAAGCATCCTTAAGTCGACCAAAGTTGCTATTGTAGACATATCCCTAGACAGTGCGGCAACCATTCCCCACCCCACAGTTTTAGGCTATGTCTACATTTGTAAAGTTAAGTCAACTCTGTTAAGTTGACTTAACAAGGTTGACTTTAAGTCAACTTAACTGAGTGGCTACACTTTAACTCGACTTAAGTTGACCTTGTTAAGTCGACTTAACAGTAGACATAGCCGTCCACACTGGCTTTAAGTCGACTTAAGAAGTCGACTTAAGGCTTAAGTCGACCTTCAGAGGTTGTGTTATTAAGTCGATTTAAGCTGTTATTAAGTTGATTTAAAGAAGCACTTAAGTCGACTTAATAAAAGCCCAGTGTGGACGTGGCTTTGTGTAGGTCGACTTAAGCGTCCTTAAGTCGACCTAAGTTGCCAGTGTAGACGTACCTTTAGGCTATGTCTACACTGGCAATTTAAGTTGACTTAAGTCGACTTAAATGAAGCAACGTCCACACTAGGGTTTCATTAAGTCGACGTAAGAAAATCCTTAAGTCGACTTAATGAAAACTTAAAGTCGACTTTATAACTACCACTCCTTAAGGAAGATGTGGACGTGGAGTAACCCTTAAGTAGACTTTATTAAGTTGACTTAAGGGTGTTAGGTCGACTTAACAAAGTGGAGTAAGTCGACTTAAAGTTAAGTCGACTTAGTCCACTTTATTAAGTCGACTTTAATAAGGTCGATTTGAAGTTGACTTAAAGTCGACCGTATTAAGTTGACTTAACAAAGTCAACCTAACTTTCCTAGTGTAGACACAGCCTTAGAGACTATGTTTCTTTTGCTTTCTTAGGAAGAATCTGTGCTGTCAACTGAAGCCGTACTGCCCCCTGGCTACCAGTCCAGCACCACAGTCAGCTCTCATGTTGCAGGGTGTGGTTGGGAAATTCTTCAGATGCTTCAGTGAAGCTTCTCAGATGGAAGGAAACAGACCCTCTGATTTTCCTGGGAGCTGCATGTAATTATTCCATTGCTGAGGCTTTCTTGTGGGGGCCTATACAGCAGTAAGGTACATCAGAATCTGCAGAGGGTGTCAGAGAAGTGGGGATGTGAAGCCATTGGTATTATAGAGCTTCATAGTCATCTGACTAACAAAGGATTTAGCTGCAGCATGAACAAGTGTCTTTATTTGCTGCGATGCCTGGGGTGCTAGCCAAGCCTCAACACAGCATGAGAGAAATGAAGGAGATCCCCAGCCCCACCTCTAATCCCGTTCCCAGGCAGCGAGAGCCGAAAGGGAGGGATTGTGACTCATAATACTGCAGGTGCAACAGGATTAAAATATGAGGTCTCCTCACTCCCTCTGCACTGCCCAGGCAGGGTCTGATGTACAGACCTTTTCCCCGAGGAGGGCTTGTGTGGGTGTGGTGAAGAGCACGAGACAAATGAGTAGAGCATAGAGTCTTCTGCCAGAGACATTCCTACGAGATGGCAGCTCACAGTGCCCTTCCCAAATACCCTGATGCCTGACCCGAGGTGTCTGTGACGCTCCCCACAAACCCCTTTGCAAGCAGGATCCTTGTGTCTCTGTGCAGGAGTGTGGTGTGGGGTGATTTCCTAGAGCTGGTGTCACCTCTGCTCCTGGGACACCCAGCTGGTTCGGAAGCAAGAAGCTATACTGGAAAAGGGGGAAGTGTTCAGAGGGCCCAAGAGGAAATCCTCTCATGTAAAAGCCCAGTCCCTGGTACAGCCCTAACGTCCATGAACACATCCCATTCCAGAAACTGCCATGGTCTGTTTCTAGGCTGGGAGCTTTCCACCTGCCAATTCAGTGAAGCCAAGAGGAGGTGGTGCATTTCCAGAGCCCTGTTACTCCAGGAAGGTGGGGGGGGGGGCTCACAGGGCTGGCTCAAGGGTTTTTGGCATCCTAGGCGAACTGTGGCTTTGGAGCACCCTCTCCCACGTTATAAGAGATAACATATGTAAAAAATTCTCTTCTATCTAATTTGGTGCCCCTTAAAGCCTGGCGCTCTAGGCAACCGCCTCGTTCACCTATGTGAGCCGGCCCTGGGGGCTCAAACTTCCTGCCTTGGGGATGGCATTTAATCCTGAGGTAAATTGCTCAGCAGACTGAGCTGTCCTAGTTCACGATCCAGTCCCTTCCGACCCTGTTGTCTCTGAAGAATGGCTGTGGGACTGCAAACCCCACCAGTATCCTCGTCCCCTCTTTTTCTGGCCACAGATGCAGCATCCTGTGGATTTCCCATACTGGATTGCCTCTGCTTGTCTCCCAGGTGGAGCCAACTTTCATCTCATGTCACCGCAAAGTTTGCTTGATAGAAAGGCATATTTTCCTCCCTCCATCTCCTGCCACTGATGTTGTTACAGGCCCTTTCCCAAGCTGCACCCAGGGACCTTGGCTGGATCCATCTCATCCCTGAGCTGCTCCCTGTGCTTGGGATATCTGAGGCTCAGCGCCAGCATGTCCCTGGCAGAGCACTAGAGAGATTAGGAAGGCAGCAAATGCCCAGCCCCTTCTGTAGTAAAAAGGGTGAGGCCCATGGAGGTCAGCTCAGGCCAGTGCTGTGGTCTCTGCTGGAAGCCACGGATTGAAATGCCCTTTCCCATAGGCCCCTGCGGCACAGCTGGAGCAGCAGGGATCTCACTGCAGAGCCCAGAGAGGTTGTCTAGATCTTATATTAAGCTTGTTCCCCTCAGGTAAGTACATTTCCTCCCACAGAAAGTTTCGCAGCACTTCTTGTACTGTGGACACTGGTGGTCAGAGCGGCAGCGATTCAGGAGATTGTACGTAGCACACTTAAATATGACGTTTGGACATGGCCCCGGTTGGCCTGCGAGAGAAGGTCACTGCATATAGAAATCTTGTCTCCCAGCATAACAGCAGCTGCCATCGACGTGGGGTAGGGACGGCAAAGTCTGCGCAGCACCCGGCACAAAGGATCTCCCAGCAAATAAGAATAGTTCTGATGCCTTGTGGCTATTCCAAGCCGCAGACTGTGTTATGCTGTAGCAGCCGGGACTTCAGGCTTTGTGCTTTAGTGATCTACTTGCCTTTGCCTCTGCATTTTCTCAGTTGTTAACTTGTGAGGGGAAAGAGACAAGTTGCGCGTTGAAGAGAAATGTGGTCTCACCAGTGAGCAACCCCCTGTGTCCACTCTGCTGCCTGGGTGTATTTCCCAGGGGCCAGGGCTCCTGAATATAGCACTGGCAGAGGCGATTCCTTTCCTGTCACCACGAAGGGTTAACCACTGTCACAAATGCCTCTTCTCAGCTCTACGGGCAGGTCAAATCTCAAAATCTCAACAGAGGTGACTAGCTAGTGTGCGAGGCACTGAATGGAGCCTCTCTGGCGAGTGCTGCCCAGGACTGCCCTGTGGGGGGATGGGGCACTGTCAATATATGAACTAGGAGGGGTGAGGGGACCCGCCCTACAACCGACTGTGCCCGTCAGCATCTGTCATCAAATGTGAGGTGAATCTGGTGCTGTGGTGGCTGGCTGGAGCAGGACGGCACTCGCAGCTCTGGCTACTGCCGAAAAAAGCTCGGAATCCTAGAGAGAGAAAATCCCTGTAAGGTCCCTTGTACACCCTGGGCAAGGCTGGATTGTTCCTTGCTCTGCACTTACTAGAGCTTTGTCCAGTCTTGTGTTAAATGTCCCAAGCCACACAGTTCTCACCCCTTTCCTCGGGAGCCTCATCAGTCTGATACATCTCACAGCCAGGAGGAGTGTCTTAATGTTCCCCCTGGAATGTCCATTCCACCCCACTCAGCTCCCCCCACATGATCCTTGCGCTCCTTGGGTTCACACACTCAGAGCAGTGCATGGAGCTCAGTGGAGAGGGCTCTCCCTCCTCGCCATGCTCTATGGATTTAGCACTTTCTCGCCTAGCCCCATCCCTGCCCCCTGATCAGTTCAGTTGTTTTTCTCTGAACTCCTCAGGTTGTCACTCAGCGGGAACAGCCTACCAGCAGCTGGCGGCTGCTGGGCACTGGGGATAGGAAGCCCCACAAAGAGGAGGATGCCCAGGCGGAGCTGAGTCAGGATGGGGGGGGGGGAAGAAGGGAGCAGAGAAGGGGGTTCCTGGGTCGTTGCCAATATTTGGACCCTTGTCTTGTGCCATTTCACAATCAGGTGCATGTGCCTTCTCAGAGCTCTTTGCACAAGAAAAACATGAGATTGAGCCATTGCGGGGAAGAGTGAAATCTTCCCTTTGCTCAAGAGTCGGCTGCAGCAACTGCTTCGATTTGGAATGGGGCAAACACATAGAGGGGAGCTGCAAGAGGTGCCTCAACAGAAACTTGGCTCCAAACAAGATGGAAGCCTGTAAACTATTGACTTCTGACACATGGAGTGGACTGCAGAGACCCCACAGCTCTCAGCTCACGGGGGATTATAGGCTGTTCGCGTCACCTGGTGCTTTGGGTTTGTGAATGTGAGAACTAACCCCTGCAGATGCAGCCGATTCATGCAACCCTAGTGAATCTAGCCATCCACCCAGCTCTTTGGCTCAGGAGGTTCCAGGGTGACCCCCCTTACCCCCATCCCAAAGCCAGGCTCAGCATCTACTGAGCATCTACCCACTTCTCCCAGCTGCAGTTTGGGCAGGTGAACCTTCTCTCCAATGGCTAAAGGAGTATTTTCAGGGGTGGGAGTTCTGCCCACCCGCATGAGCCTGCCTCTGCTGGGCCACTGCTTACAGTGTGTCACATGTTTCTGCCACTGATGCTAGTTTAGGACTGAGTCTGGTATAATGATCACAGCTGACTCTAGCAGGATGGGGTCAGCCAAGCATCAGTGAAGGCAGAGGTGCCTATCAACAGGACACTGGCCCTTTAAAGAGAGCAGGGCTGCTGCAGCTGTGATGGGTCAGCTGACCCTGACTGAGCTATAAAAGGGGGCACCTGGGCTTAGGAAGAGTAAATGCTGATGAGGGGATACATAGGTGGGTCAGGCTCAGAGAGTGACTGTAGAGTTCTTGCTTCCTGAGTGGGGGCTAGGACTGTGGGGAAGGCAGAAGGAATCTGGGAGCTAAAAGGATGGGGGAAATCTGTGGGTGCTGTAACTTGGGCTGGCTTGAGGAACTGCATTTTTGTAGATTTGACCTCAATTTGGGCAATAAATCTGCACAAGAAAAAAACTGGGTGTGGCAGGGTGCCTTTAGGAAGCTGGGGAAAAGCCCTGAGAAAGCGGGCCTTTCCAGCTTACACAGAGCTCCTCTTTGGTCTGGGATGGGAACTCCACCAGGCGGCATCAGTAAAAGGCAAGGTGGCACAGGTGGTTTGGTATAAGCAGTTAGCTCAGATTGTGTGGTCCATTCCAGGTAGCCAGTTAACACTTCTGCTGCTTTATTTGGGAGCAGCTGGCCTGAAGAGCATCCAAAGAACAGCTTGAACCCCACCCTTGAGTGTCTTATGACAAATTAACGAGTGACTGAAATAGGAGCTTTTTTCCATCACTGAACAAGGAACTCTGTTAGGCCAGGGAAAGCATCTTCTCTCTCTAAGGCCACCTCCTGTCCCCTGCTTTCCCTGGAAACCTGCTACCTGGAAGCTTCCCCTCCCCTTACTGCCTGGTGCCCTGATGCAGATTTGATTGGTCCGTACATATAGTCCCACGTAATGGCTCTTTCTTGTACCCATGCAGTCAGGAAGGTGGCGTTCGGTGGGTTTGTAGCTGGCACCTGGGATGATGCCAGCTCCATTCTGAATGGGCAGTTCCCAGGGTCATCAGCAGTACCAGGGGTGGGCTCTGAGGCTGGTGGCTTTCAGGGCTATGGAGCAGGATGGGCAGTCCTGACAGCTCTGTACAGCTACTAAACCCAGCTCCGAGGCTCTGGGGTGGAGATTCAGCTCATTATTAAAGAGACTGTCACCCGGAGCCCCTTTGCCTGGTTTTAAGGGCCCCAAAGGCTTTTTTAGGAAGAGACAGCTCAAGGTCCTAAACCAACTAGGGCAGCTCCCTGGGGAAAGAGCCTGGAACAACAGTAGGATCCTGGCTCTGAACTCAGTGGAGGGAGAGGGGGGCCTAAGAAGGGGCATCAGGGGGAGAAGCCCCCTCACACAGGCAGACAGGAGGCATCAGAGCCGGCATCTAGGAACCAGGCAGAACTGGAATCTAGGGAAGAGCTTACACTCTAGTCCTGGCCAGGTCTGGGTGCGCCTGATCAATGAGACAGGGGGGACAGAGGCAGTGATGGGGGAGGAACTGGGGGACTAGAGTGACCCAAATCGCAGATTACAAACAGCTTCATGAACAAGCTCCTTTATTGGCGACAGTGCGAAGGGCTCCAGTGACTCCTAATGATAGAGTCAGAGCAAGAATAAAGAGACCCACTTTGCCCCCCTGGCAGCCCTGCCCAAAGCCTCCCCTTGAAAGCAGGGAAAAGTCACTGCCAAGGGACTTGGAATCTGATTCCTCAGGTCCCTCGCAGGATGGACTCTCATCCCAGTCCCCTCTTTGCTTTGCGGGCAGGGTCTGAAATTCAATGGCAACCCCCTGCCAGGTAGCAACACTCGCAGCAGGTGCAGAAGACAAGACAGACGAAGAGTGCGGGTGCTGTGCGGGCTGATTTCCTGGGGCTGGTCTGTGGGACCCCGGCGAGGCCAGACACGCTGAGCTGGTGTCCTGGGAACACCCTCGGGAAGCAGGAGGTTACGCTGGAGAAAGAGAAAATGATCAGAGGAGCCAACAGGAAATCCTTCCCTGTACAACCCCAGCCTCTGGTTCAGCCCCAGCTCCTGTGAACACAGCCCAGTTTGGCCCAGTCCACCCCTGCAGCTGCTATGGCTTTGTCCCAGCCTGGGGCAGATTTCCAACTGCCAAATCATTGGATCCCAAGAAGAGGCACAGATATCCCCACAGCCCAGTTGCCCCAACAATGTGGGGGTGGTATCAAACTTCCTGCCCTGTAGATGGCATTGAATCCTGAGCTAACTTGCTTTCCAGAATAAGCTTTCCATATTGGTGTCTCCCCCTGCAGTCTCTTCTGACTGTGTTCCTAGCTCTGCGGAGCAGGGATGAAAGCATTCTAGTCCTGTCTCCCATTCCCATCCCAAGGCAGTAGCCAAATGTCTCCTTGTCTCTTCCATTTGTAGTCAATAGGAATTGGATAGTTTCCCTTCAAATTATTGGTGAGCCCTTTAATGACCTTGTGTATGTTTTGAGAAGCCACCCAAACCCTGCCAGAGCTGCAATATGTAGCCAGTTGAGGTGTGTTGGTCATTAGCAAACACAGTTATTGGCCCTCGTTGTATCCATGTGCATTCATGTTGCAATTGTTGTCTAACGGGCAAAACACACAACAGCATTGTCCTCTCTAACTCCTGGGTGAGGCTTGTGAGTAGGGCAGGGGGAGGTTTTATTTAAAAACAGAGTCGAAATTGGACTGTAAACTCAATCAGTAATGTCCACCTCCTCTTTCTTGGCCACAGCTGCACCATCCCACAGACTTCCCAGTGCAGCTTCTCAAACCAAATCCTTCCAGGTCCCTTCTGCCCATTTACTACATGAAGTAAACTTTTAGCATCTTGTGATACAATGAAGTCTTCTTAATACAAAGGCGTGTTTTCCTTCCCCATCTCCAGCCACGGATGGCATTATATGCCCACTTTACCAAGCTTCTCCCAGGGACCCTGAGCTCATCCCTATATTGAGGACTGTGTGAATGGGGATATTTGAGGCTCAGCACCAGCCTGTCCCCAGAATTCCAGTGTAACAACCACTGGAGAAGCTGGGAAGGTGCCAGATACCCAGCCTGTTCCCTGGTAAACCAGAATGTTGAGGCCTTCAGAAATAGCTCTAATAAGAGGTGATCTCTGCTGGAAGTTATGGGTTGAAATGTCCATCCCTATAGGAACCAGAGGTTCAACTGAAACAGGGAGGGACAGAACCTAAAGAGAGGGTAGGTAAACATTATATTAGACTGGTACCTTCAACATATCCCTTAAGATAAATACAGTTCCTCCCACAGAAAGTCTCGCAGCACTTCTTGAATCTTGGACACTGGCGATCAGAGTAGCAGCGATTTGGGGGATTGAGCATAGCGCACTTAAATATGACCTCTGGACAGGTTCCAGGTTTCCCTGCAAGAGAAGATCCCTACGTAAACAAACTTTGTAGTATTTTCCAGAGTTTCTCAGAGCCCAAAGCAGTGGTCATTTAACTGTTTTGCTCCAGGTGGCCTCAGGAATAAATCAATGGGAACACAACACTTCCGTCTGATAAATAATTGATAGAGATGAATGCTCTTATCTAACACTACTATTGATTAGATTTTAAACACGTCCTCCTCTCCCCATGCAATAGCTTTTGTACATCCTCGATATAATTACTCACAATCTGAGGTGGTTTGAGTGATCACCAGTTGGGCTTCCATGGACCCTCCTTCTGTTTAGTTCATGAGGAGTTTAGATGTCTGAAGAAAAACTCCTTCAGACTGCTCTGAGGCATTGGTTTTATCTAATCTTTTATAGCTAAGGCTAACAGAGCACATAACCTCTAGTGACTCTTCGTTGGTCACCAATTCTCCTAACCGCACCGAAACTACTCATTACCTCAAAACCTTTCTTGTACTTTCAGCCCTAAAAACAATATGTCAGGGACACCTAAAACTAAGGTTGCTGTTCACTCGCCCTCCCCCATGACTTTCCGTTCCATCCTCTCATTCTCATTAGCAATCTGCAAGTATGCCGTGATCTGACCTTGCCTCACAAACCCTTAGGATTAGTCCTCTCTGTGTGGTAGCCGGTTTTCGTCTGGCAATCGCTAAACGTACAAAGTGGCTGACTGCAGTATTGTCGAGTTGTGGGATACAAGAAGGAATGTCAAATTCTGGAGGAACCGTCAGAGGCGGCCTTTGGCTATTGGGGCCCTAGGCGAAGGCCCATTGTGGGGCTCCCTATAGGCCCACCAGGGCCCCCCTCTGTGGCCCTGTTCCCCCTTCCCCCCCCTTGCTGCCCTGCCCCCCTCCTCCAGCTTCAGTTCCCACCCATGTGGCTCTGGCCCCATGAGCCAGTTCCTCCTCCTGCTGCCGACCAAGGCAGATGGGCCTTTTGGGGTAGAAAAAGCAGGAGACGGGGCCCCTTTCTGCTCGGGGCCCTAGGCATGTGCCTTCTTTGCCTACCCCAAAAGTCATCTCTGGGAACTGTATCATTGCATGATATCAGCTGTAAGCTGCTCAGGACAAGGGAAACAATGTCTGTGCAGCACCTAGCACAAAAGGTTCTCCCCCGTGCTTAATCTGTGCCACAGCTTCCCAAGGGTGAGCCTTGGCATCTCTAGGCTTGGCAGTACGTAGCCCCAGTTCCTCTGGGCTTGCTACATCAACTATGAATGGAAAAAAATTGCTTAAGCCCCAGCACCTCCCTCCTACAAAGTAAGCCCTGGGTCCCCCAAAATATGAATCAAAATAGTAATCATTCAGAAGTGGTGTGGGGATTCCAGGCTGCAATGTGTGCTATGTTACAGGTCACTGGGATGAGGGAAGAATAGCTTCAGAAAGTCTGTAGATGGATTTGCCTCTGCGTTTCCCGCAGGTTTGTTAACCCCTTGTGGAAGTGAAACAGACAAGTTGTGCCTTGACGAGAAATGCCATCTCAGCAGTGAACACCTGCTGCTTCCACTCTGCTGCCTCGGTGCATTTCCCAGGCTAATGCCACGGGGGGAGAGCTCCCAAGTCAAGCAGCCAGGGCCAGTTGCTTTCTAAACCCAACATGATGGCCACCATGAAGGGGTTAAATACTGTCACAAATGCCTCTTTTCAGTTTGATTGACAGGTCGTGCTCCACCCTGCGGGAATCTTAAAGTCATGGAGGTGAGTAATGGGAGCAGAGCAGCCCTTTCACCGTCTGCAGCTCACGGGGTGGGGAACTGCCACGCTACTACAGGGAAAGGCTCAGAATCCTAGAGACAGAAAATCCCTGACAGGTGCTTTCTAACCCATAGGCCCTGGACAGGTCTGGCTTGTTTCCTACTCTGCGTCACTGGCACTCAACCTGTCCAGACTCCTGTACGCATTTTGGAAGTCTCAATTGTCCTGAGTGAGCACCCCCATGTTTCACATCACTTAAAAACTGCTTGCTTACAAAACCGGACATAAAAATACAAAAGTGCCATGGCCCATGACTACTGAAAAATGACTTACTTTCTCTTTTTAACCACATCATTTTAAAAGAAATCCAGTGGAATATAAATATTGTACTTTTCAGTGCACGGTATCTAAATCAGTATAAACAAGTCATGGTCTGGATGAAATTTTACTTTGTCCTGACTTTGCTAGTGCCTTTTTGTAACCTGCTGAAAAGCTAAGTGAATATCTGGATGAGCTGATGTACCCCTTGGAAGACTCTGAGTATGCCCATGGTATGTGGGCCTTTTGTTAAGAACTGCTGCTCTACGTGAACTAGAGATTTGTCCAGACTTGTTTTAATTGTCCTGAGTAATAGGGTTCCTCGGGAGTGGCACTAGCCCATGTGCTGGTCAGAGCAGAAAATATTTTCAGCAGTTCCTCCAGCTGAGCAAACCTCTCCCTCTCCAACCAGCTACTCAGCAAAGCCAATAAAATAAATAAAAAAACCAACCGGCACTGAGGTACAGCACCCATGATGACTGCCCTGGTCCTCCACCCCTAGAATTGGCCATGGGGCTTCCAACGTATGCCTGGGAGATTCATCACAGCCAGATACATCCTACAGCCAGGAAGATTCTCCTAAAGTTCACCCAAAAACTTCCCTTTCTCCATCTCACCCTATTAAACAGCCCATCCCATCCCACACAACGTTTTATCTGTGTCCTCTCCTCCCTTGGGGTTCATGAATTGTGAGTATCAGCAGAGAGGACATCCTCCCGGAGTGATCCTGCAGCCATGCTGTGTGGATTTCACACTTTCCACCTCTCCCCCTTAGCTAGTCCCTGAGCCTTTCAGTTGCTTTTTCCTGAGTCCAAATTCCACTTTGTCACGCAGAGCGGATATCCTACCAGTTGCTGCAGGCAGCTCAGCCCAGAGGAAGAGGAGCCCCACGAAGAGGAAGATGCCCAGTGACTTCATGGTGTTGTCAGGAGGCAGGTCTGAATGCCCAGAGTTGAGTTAATTGGGACAGGAGAGGAAAGCAGAGAATGAGGTACCCAGGTCGATGCCAATATTTGTACCCTTGTCTTGTGCCATTTCACAACCAGGGTGTTGTCTTCCTGGAGCTCTTTGCCCAAGAAAAACATGAGATTGACCCATTGCGGGGAAGAGTGAAATTCTCTTGCTCAAGAGCCAGTTGAAGAGACATTTTGATTTGAAGTGGGAGGAAACTCACACTGAGGGGACATGGGAGAGATGCCTCAAGAGAAATATTGCTCCAAGCAAGATGGAAACCAGTAAGCTATTGACTGGGCAGGAGCCTCTATCTAATGGAGAGGGCTGCAGGGACCCCTCTGCTCTCAGCTCAAGGGGCAGGTGCTGCTGGTGCCAAGCTATGGCTCCCATCACCCTGCTATCTAGTCTCTTTAAGATCCTACCTAGATGAGGGGTGTGCTTCGGCAATTCCCAGCCCTGGGGATAGAGCTTGGGATCTGGAACCATTCTTTGTTCTGACTTGGTGGAGGCTATGGGTGTGATTGTTCAGTTTGGAATCACAAATAACAAAGATAAGGCATGAAAGAAAAGTCTTTATTTGTAAAGTGTGCAAGTGGTTCTGATTAAACCCAATGAGCAATGAGTTAAGACAGCAGGAAAGGAAGAGATGGCCCCAACCAATGAGATCCAGGCCCAGCAAAGTCCGTTTCTGCTCAGAAATATTTACAAGAGCACCAGGGATTAAAAAATCTCAAGGTCATTCTAGTACAATGCTCACCCCGGTCTCTCTCTGCTGTGTAGGCAGGGTCTGACCCAGCAACGGAATTTCCCCAGTGAGGTAACAAGTGATAGTACAAGAGAACCGTGGAAAGTGCTTAAAAATACCCTCTGCATGACTGGTCCTTAAGCTGGAGTTCTTCTGGAGAAGCTGATAGCCGTTAGACAGTATTAAATGACAAACAACATTTGTACAGAAACATTCTTGTCAAAAAAAGGGGAAAGGTCTGTTGTAATTTTGTTGGTCGTGCTAGGGCTGAGAGGGTGAATTACGGGGAATTCCCTTTCCTTTTCCTGGTGACTCTCTCAACCTGTTCTCGCAGAGAGTTGGGTAAATGGTGATGAAGAGGCAGATTAGATATCGGATGCTTCTCGTACAGATATCTGGACTGTCTGTCATATTGTTTGGTAAACTTCTCTGTGAGTTTGGACCAACGCAACAACCGAATATCATCGTCATGTTGGGCTGCAGGCTAAACTGTAAGAAGCTTTGCTAAAAATCCCCTCTTGTGTGACTTGAATCGTTTTTAATCTCATCTCATTAAATGATCCGAGGTCTCTGCTTTTCTATGTTGAGTCAAATATCTGGAGTTTGCTTTCTTTCCATAGTCTTATAGAGAGATCTGAAGTTATGTGAGGCGATTTCCTCCCTTGGGATCTAGGGAAATTCAGTGAGATCAGGCTTCAGGGATCTGGTGTCATTGATGCTCCTGGGGTTGCCTTGATGCACGTTACGCTGAAAAAAAAAGACAAAACAGTCACAAACCTTCAGGGGAAAATCCTGTTCTGTATTGGACAGGAAGCTGTGCTCTTAGAATGATCATGGGGCTGGGAGCCAGGACTCCTGGGATCTATTCCAAAATCTTGGCCCTTTCCCATGTGGCTCCAATACTTTTTTCTCTCCTGACACCAAACCTATATTTTCTTTCTCCTGTTTCCTGTTATGACTCTGCTTCAACAAGCACTGCCTGATGTGGATCGCGGGCTGATCTCTGCTGGGGCCAGTACGAATGAGGATGTTTCAGACTCAGCTCCAGTGTAACGAGTGTGGGGAAAGCTGGGAAGGTACCAAGTACCCAGATCCTTCCCTAGTAAAGCAGCTTATTGTGCCTCTGGGTTTCAGCTGTGGTCAGGGCTGTATGACCCTTCTCAATAGGCAGCCGCTGGCTCAGCTGGAGATGGGAGAGATCTCACTGCTGAGTGGACAAACCTGATAGAAACAGGCGTGGAGGTGGGTATCTTTCCAAGGCTTAACGCAGGTCAGCTCACAGCCAATGTCACAGCACTCCTTGTTTCCTGGACACTGGCTGTCCTGCACACCAGGGTAGGAGGATACAGTGAGAGACCTATTGACTACTGGTCGGGTGCCAGGTTTCTCTGGCAGATCATAATGCAAGCCACCCCCCTCTGCACTGGAAGCTGGGGTGGGAAGTGCAGGTGGGTGGTGACATCTGCGGTTAACTAGTGTCCTCACTTATCTGAGAAGCTTCCATCAAAATGCTCTGTGAACTTTGGGGTCCAGCCATTGAAAACCCAGCACTTGGAGACCAGAAAAATGAAATTGGACTGAGCATCCTACGTGCATTTAGCCACAAGCTCCTATCATCAAGATAAAGGCAACCCACTTATGTTCAGACCCACACCTTTCTAAGGCAGGACGCAATCTCTTCCACAACTAGTTTTACAGCATTTCTTCAGCCCTGGACACTGGTTGTCATGATCACAGCGATTTGGAGGATTTATTGCATGACACTGTATAGTTACCACTGGGCAAGTCCCGGGTTTTGCTGCAAGAGAGGAAGGCGGAAGAATAAACAACCCTCTTCAGTAGGGTAGGAGCTGAGCCCCATGCACTGACATCTGCCTGCTGAGGGCTCAGCACCAATTTGCTTAAGGCCTAACAGGACGGACACACACAAAGTGTTTCTGCAGGACACCTGCAGGTCTGTGGGATTCATCCCCTTAATGCCAGGGACTCTCTTTGTAACCCCAGTGTCATCACTTGTCATTGGAAACAACTTTTAACAAATCCAGGATGTCAAGTCCGTGAACTGTGGGCACTAAAATGAATGGCACCCGTTAAAGTAAGGGAGATGGGAGAGGAAGGCGTGGGTCAGACAGCACAATTCTGCTCTTCCCACCCCCAATGTCTGGGACAGGGTGGGAGTGATCTCACTTCCAAGCAAAGTGGTAGATTTAGAGATCCCAGGGTGGACTCTTGGTTGGGAGGGAGGAAACTGGCTTCTTTAAGCGTGAAAGGACGGTTCAGGGATTAAGATAGAGAGTTGGGGGACCTGGTTCAATTCTACCCCACTCTCCCTGGCTGACCTTGGGCAAGTCACTGAGGACTCAAAGAGCAAATACTGGATACCTGGGCCCATGATCTCATCTGACATGGCAATTCCTATGTCCTTTGAGCAGGAAATGAGGCCAGAGGGAGCCCTGCAACATTTTCTACTTTGTAAACTCCTGCTTGTTGCCAACTGACTAACATGCAAATAGAAACTCTGAGCAAGGAACAAAATAACCCTTCCTTTCCCTAAAGACTTCCAGCTGTGCTCTCCTAAGAGAGAAGAACCTGCTAGACATCTGGAGGACAGACAGGAGACACAGGAAGGAAAACTTGTGAGGTTTTTAAGAAACAGACTGCTAGATGGGGAAATGGACTGGATGTAGCTTCACACTAATCAAGAGTATGAAAAAAATTGGAGCCCTTCGACCTCTTTGGACAATAAGAGGGACCAGTTACTTGATTTAGAATGCTATGGAGGTGGACAGTGGTAGAACAAATGTTCTCCTGATGAATTACTTCAGTGATCTCTCAAGACCCAAATGATAGCGGCATCAT
>ML685852.1:10575413-10608146 GCA_007922175.1 Pelusios castaneus | reverse complement strand
AACTAACTAACTAACTAACTAACTAACTAACTAACTAACTAACTAACAAATGTGGGAAAGGAACAAGATAACACCTTCTCTTCCTCTCCCTGAAGAATCCAGCCGTGCTCTCCTGCGAGGGAATAACTGGCTTATCATCAAGGTGACTGATAGGGAGAAATTAGAAGGAAAAGTTGTGAGAATTTTAAGAAACAGACTGATACTCTGGGAAATGGACCAGATGTGGCTTCCCTCTGATCAAGAACCTCAAGAAAATTTATGCTCTTCTACACCTGTTTGTGCAATGTGAGGGACCAGTTGTTTGATCAGAAACCTATTCAAGTGGAGAGTGGTAGAACAAATGTTTTGATGATTAATTACTTCATTGATCTCTCAAGGTCCAGAACAATAGACTGGGCCTCATTCTCCACTGTTACCCCACTGTTATTCCAAGGAAGTGACACAAACAAGGAGTCTTGCGGCATTTTTGAAGACTAACAAATGTATTTATAGCATAAATTTGTTAGTCTTTAAAAGTGCCACAAGACTCCATGTTTGTTTTGCTGAACTAGACTGACAGGGCTACCCCTTTGGAACTTGTCAAGGAAATGAGCAATGCCATGAAGGATCAGGACCACTCTTTTAATTGCTTTACAAAATTCTTGCATGTATAGGGTGTAAAATGCAGCCTTCTTTAGACCCTGCTTTGCCTTGCTCATATTTTAATAAACATAGCACGGCCATCCTGGGAGCAGCTGGAAATCTGACAGTCAGCTCGGCTGATGGGTATACAGTGTAATGGAAACAGAAGTGATTCCACTGCTGAATCCGAGCTCTGACGTAGTTTATGATTACACCTTACTCAGTGCTTCCCTGATATAGTCCTCTTTGCCATCCTAATCAAGCTGAGCATTAGCTGGCAAAGAGAGGTGACGCTGAATGGATTTATTATAGGGTGTGTTAATCATTAGCTTAACCAAGTCCTGGAGCTCAAGGACTAGGATCCAAACCCTTGGCCCTTGTTTCAGTTACTTGGAGCTATGCAGGTGGAGCAAAGTAGCCAGCAAGGTGTCCTAAAGGGGCAGCTGAGGATTCTCCCAATGGAGAAAAGTCCATTCAGCTGGTGTAGCCAGCCCTTGGCATTGACTCCACCAGCCTCTGTGTGGGCAGAGAGGGGCATTTTCAGGGCTGGAAGGTGGTGGAAGCAAAACATTGTGATCTAGCTGAGTCTTGGTTGGCAGGGTGATTTCTGGCTGACACAATGTGGAGCAGCCCTTTGGCTGCTCTAAATTCTGCCAGTGGCTGCGTCAGCCCTGAGGTCAGAGGAGCAGCAAGGTGCCTTAGAGACACATTTGTCCCTCTTTACACCCCATTTGAAGATGAAGCTCCAGGATCTCCTAGGCATGACACTCCTAACACTGCCAGGGTCAGTGTGACTTGTTTCTCACGGTATTTAATTGGTGCTGCTGCTTTTATGAATCACTGAGAGCTCTTGGGTTGAGCTCTCCCCTTGGCTGAAGGCTCTAATTGTCCGAAGCAGGTGAAAGATGGAAGGAAGTCACCGTGACAAGCATGTCAGGAAAGAAACTTCTAAGTGAAGTTAAAGAACTGGTGTGAATGGAGTTTGCCTGGAGCGAAAGAATGGGGAGCAGGGCAGTTTCAATCTCTCCACATCAGCCAATGTCACCATCACAGGCACCGCATGCTGAGTCCCCGGCACTGGACAGACTTCTTTCTCCTGACCCTGAAAGGTGTCCTCAGGACACCAGCTGTGGAGGAGGTGTAAAATGAATTTACAGTCTCCCTGGATGTATCCAGCTGAAGCATGAACATAGGAGTCTTCTAGTCCTCCTTCTTGGCATGGCAGCTGCAACTCCACCTTGTTCCTCCTGACTCCTCTCTGTCTCTCCCTTTTTGACGTCTGTCTAGTAAAAGCCTGGCTGAGTCACTTTGAGAAATCTACCATTGCAACACTCTGCTGCAACCAGTTTAGCAAGCTACAAGCCCTACCAAGCAACCCACTCATAGTAGAAACTTCACTGGTACAGACTGGCCAGAGGAAAATATTAATAAGAGTAAAAAACAACGAGAGTCCTGTGGCACCTTATAGACTAACAGATTTTCTTTGGCATAAGCTTTCGTGGACTATAACCCACTTCGTCAAATGCATGAAGTGGAAATCACAGAGGAGAAGTATATATACACATGCCAGGGTGGAGGACAAGTGTAGGCAAAGTCAGTTCAGAGAGCAGATGGGGCCTATTCACACCTGTTGATAAATGTGTGAACAGAACAATCACTTTTTGTAGTGTGATAGCCATTCCAAGTCCCTATTCAGGCCCAGTCTGATTGTGTCAAGCTTGCAAATCAGCTCCAGCTCTGCAGTTTCACGCTGAAGTCTGTTTTTGTAGTTTCTTTGTTGAAGTATGTCAACTTTCAGGTCAGCTACTGAGTGTCCATGGAGGTTGAAGTGTTCTCCTACAGGTTTATAGATGTTGCCATTTTTTATGTTGGATTTGTGTCCGTTTATCCTTTTGCGTAAGGACAGTCCGGTTTGGCCGATGTACATGGCAGAGGGACATTGCTGGCACATGATAGCATAAACCACATTAGTGGATGTGCAGGTGAATGAGCCCTGATGATGTGGCTGATGTGGATGAGACCTGTGATGGTATCACTAGAGTCGATGTGCAGGCAGAGTTGGCACCGGGATTTGTTGCAAGGATATGTTCCTGGATTAGTGTTCTTGTCGTATGTAGTCGGTTGTTGGTGAGTATTTGCTTCAGGTTGGGGGGCTGTCGGTGAGCAAGGATAGGCTGTCCTCCCAGGGCTTGAGAGAGTGTGAGATCATCATCATCTAGAATAGGCTGTACATCTTTGATGATGTGTTGGAGAGATTTTAGCTGGGGACTGTAGGTTACAACCAGTGGTGTTCTGTGGTTTTCTAGGTCAGGTCTGTCCTGTAGTAGACGGCTCCTGGGTACCCGTCTGGCTCTGTCAATTTGTTTCTTCACTTCTCCAGCTGGGTACTGTAGTTTTAGGAATGCCTGATAGAGATCTTGTAGGTGTTTGTCTCTGTCTGAGGGATCAGAGCAGATCTGGTTGTACCTTAAGGCTTGGCTGTAGACAATGGATTGTGTAATGTGTGCCGGGTGGAAGCTGGAGGCATGTAGGTATGTATTGCGGTCAGTTGGTTTCCGGTATAGGGTGGTGTTAATGCGTCCATCCCTTATACGTATGGTGGTGTCCAGGAAGTGGATTTCTTGTGTGGATTGGTCTAGGCTGAGGTTGATGGTAGGGTGGAAATTGTTGAAGTCTCGGTGGAAGTCTTCCAGGGACTCTTTCCCATGGGTCCAGATGATGAAAATGTCATCAATGTAACGTAGGTAGAGGAGAGGCAGTTGTGGACGAGATTCGAGGAAGCAATGTTCTAGGTCAGCCATAAAGATGTTGGCATACTGTGGGGCCATGCGGGTACCCATAGCTGTGCCACTGACTTGAAGGTATAGGTCATCCCCAAATCTGAAATAGTTGTGAGTCAGGAAAAAGTCACAAAGTTCAGTTACCAGGTGTCCTGTGTCATCATCTGGGAAACTGTTCCTGATGGCTTGTAGTCCATCATTGTGAGGAATGCTGGTGTAGAGAGCTTCTACATCCATAGTGGCTAGGATGGTGTTGTCTGGGAGACCACCAGTGGATTGAGGCTTTTTCAGGAAGTCGGTTGTGTCACGGAGATAGCTGGGAGAGCTGGTGGCGTAGGGCCTGAGGAGAGAGTCCACATAGCCAGACAATCCTGCTGTTAGAGTGCCGATGCCCAAGATGATGGGGCGTCCAGGATTCCCAGGTTTGTGAATCTTGGATAGTAGATAAAATACCCCTGGTCGGGGCTCTTGGGGTGTGTCCGTGTAGATGTGTTCCTGTGCTTCCTCAGGGAGTTTCTTAAGCAGATTTTGTAGTTTCTTTTGGTATTCCTCAGTGGGGTCAGAGGCTAGTGGCTGGTAGAATGTGGTGTTCGAAAGTTGTCTGGCTGCTTCCCGTTCGTAATCTGACCGGTTCATGATGACCACAGCACCTCCTTTGTCAGCCTCTTTGATTATAATGTCAGGGTTGATTTTGAGACTGTGAATGGCATTGCGTTCAGCACAGCTGAGGTTGTGGGGTATGTGATGCTGCTTGTCCACGATCTCAGCCTGTGCACGTCAGTGGAAGTCCAGTCTGTTGTTACGGCCATCAGGAGGGGTCCATGCAGAATTCTTCTTCTTGTTACATTGAAAGGAAGATGTCTGTGGGTTAGTGTGCTGTTCAGTAGTGTGGTGGAAATATTCCTTTAGTCGGAGACGGCGAAAGTAGGCTTCCAGGTCACCACAGAACTGTATCATGTGCGTGGGGGTGGTGGGGCAGAAAGAGAGTCCCCGAGACAAGACAGACTCTTCTGCTGGGTTGAGTGCATAGCTGGATAGATTAACAATATTGTTGGGTGAGTCCAGAGTATCATAGGTGTGGTCCCTTGTGGCATGTAGGAGCTTAGACAGTTTAATGTCCTTTTTCCTCTGTAGAGAAGTAAAGTGTGTGTGGTAGGTGGCTTGTCTTGTTTTAGTAAAGATCAGCCATGTGGAAGTTTGTGTGGAAGTTTGGCTTTCCATGAGGCTCTCAAGTGTTGAGAGGTCTTTCTTGATCTTCTCCTGTTTGCTGTACAGGATGCTGATCAGATGGTTCCGTAGTTTTTTTGAGAGTGTGTGACACAATCTCTCACCATATTCTGTGTAGTACATAGATCGTAATGGATTTTTTAACTTTCAGTCCGTTTGGTATGATGTCCATTTGTTTGCATTTAGAGAGGAAGATGATGTCTGTCTGTATCTGTGCAAGTTTCTTCAAGAGGTTTGTAGATTTCCATTTCATACGGCTAAATTCAGTGCCTTGCATGTTAGATGTTCACACATTTATCAACAGGTTTTAATAGGCCCCATCTGCTCTCTGAACTGACTTTGCTAACACTTGCCTTCCTCCATCCTGGCATGTGTATATATACTTCTCCTCTGTGATTTCCACTTCATGCATCTGACGAAGTGGGTTATAGTCCACGAAAGCTTATGCCAAAGAAAATCTGTTAGTCTATAAGGTGCCACAGGACTCTCTTTGTTTTTTGCTGTACAACAGCCTAACACGGCTCCCCCTCTGGGAATTAATAAGAGTAAGTTTTAGCCACACATTTTCCAAGTGGGTCAGTGCTTAACAGGCCCATGTGTCATGTGCTGTGGCCATGATCTGCCAGCAACTGACCTGCAGCCATCAGACAGAAGTTAAATTTTTCCTCCTCTTTCACTTTTCTTTTCTCACTTCCACTCTGTGTGCATTAGTCTTAAGGGTTGGACTTTACCAGTTCAATCAAAGAGCTGAGAGCCGCCATTGAATCTTATCCTTTTTCTTTCCCAGGAAGGATATTTGATGCCACTTAAGAGAATTTTAAGCCCAGGATTTTATCCACCCTTAAAGAAGTATGATATAGAGAAAATATGTCACTCTCCTTTGTATTTGCTCTCTCAGAAAGACATCTTAGATGTTTGACTCCGGGACTAAGATTTCCATTCAGGTTGATTTAACTAAGGCCTGTTGAAAAGTTTCTATCAACACTCTATTTCAGTGAAAAACTGGGTTTTAGACAAAATGAACATTTTTATGGAGACTCTTTTCTTTCCTCTACAGTTTTTGAGTTTTCATTGACCCACCAATTTCATTTCCAAAATGTCAGCGTTCAGGATCAGGATTCAATTTCAGTTTGGGGGTTTGAAAAGTAAAAAATGTTCACTGAGAATTATGATGAAATTTTTTTTTAAATGGTGGACATTTTCCACAAAGTCCTCCCCCCCCAATTTTCCAAACAGTTCTGGATTTAATGGCTAGTGCAGACGCCTAATGCTGAATATTGCCTTGTGCAAAGAGTGTTGTAGATGTGCAGCACCAAACACCCCGTGTGTACTGAGTAGGATTTCAGCAAAGGGACTGCATCAGCACAAAGCATTCATCCATCTCCTTCTCTACTAGCAAATCAGACCCGTCTCCCTAAATTCATATAGCTGGTACTGTGCATTACTTCAGATGTTGACCACTGATGCTACAATTTCCTGCCTTTACCAGTGTGATCCAGTTTGTGGCCGCTCTGATTTCCCCTGAAGAGAGCCAGGGATGAAAATTCCCCAAAAGGCTGAGGTATGTGAAACATCACAGCTCTCCTACTGCTTCCGCAGACAGAGGAGCTGGCCTGGCAGACCCTCTTACCCTGCAGGCCAGAACAACACTCCTAACATGGCTAGCACCATCTCTGAATAATCCCCACATAGCTCAACAAGCCATCCATTCCATCTGTCAAAGATGCTCTCTCTGGGTTAGACTGTTCTCCTGGCAAGGCAGAGATGAAACATTTTCTAATCAGCTCAGGGTAACATGAACACAGTTTCTCTCTCTCTTCCCCTTTGTTTTTAAACAGGGCACCTTTTATTTTGCTCACAGAGGGGACAGCACAGATGGAGGGTGTGTGGGATGAAGCTAGGGTGGGCTGCAGTTTCTGCCTTAATGTTGGGCCTTTTAGGGGAGCAGTTGTGGTGTTCTGGGTGCAAATCGAGATCGCTGTTAGCAGATGTTGGTCTGCTCCTGAATGTGCGTGTGGGGTGTCAGGTTTATTTATTTAACATGAGTCTTGAGTCTGTGATCCACAATTAATTATGTCTATCTGCGGCAGACAGAGGGGTCAATTTCAGGGGGATTTTCAGTCCTTATTGTGGGAGGGTGGAAGGAAAATTCTGCTGAGCAAAGGAAATATGAAGACAAGCAAATATGGGAATCTGGATTCTGCAGGACTCCAGCTGCCCTGAGCTTTGCTGAACTCTGAAGTTCTCCCCGCAGGGATGCGGGAGGCCCCAGGCACAATAGGGAACGGGATCTTTGCAGACGATGCGCAGTTTAGAGTTTAACCTGCGGAAACCCAGAATGTTCCGAACATGGGGAGAAAATCAGCTTGTGAAGCTCCCTTCTGGGGGACACTCACCTTTCACAGCTCCCTTCATCAGCACAGTCGTGCATCCCAATTGTTTAACTGTTCTCTGCATTCCAGGAGGAAACCTGCTCCTTCTGTAAAGTTCCCTGAGCGGGACAGAGGGCAGGATGCCTCATGGAGGGTGTTTAACAAGCTTCGTGTTCAGTGGCTCCTCGATTTTGAATGGGGCCTTATGTCTCTCTTGTGCTAAAAGACATTTGGAGCAGGACCATTTTAGGTCCCAGGCAAAGCTCCCACCTTACACCCCTTGTGAGATCGGCCTAGAGAGATTGTCAGGGAACTTTTCTCTGGCAGTAACTAGATTATTTGGCCCTGTTCCTACAATAACTGGCTCTAGAGTTTAAGTAATCAACCACGTTTGCTTCCTGGTGTAGCTCCTGGCCTCACACCCCTGGCTCATGCCCTTCATTATTAACAGATGGTTGAATAGCCAACTGAATGAGAGACAATGAGACTCAGAAATCCCAATGGCAAAGCTGATGCATAAACAAGTTTATTTGTAACTATACCAGAGGCTTCATTTGAGCCTCTCTATACACTCTGAAGGGATCTGGCGAATCCAGGATGCGGGGATCTGGACCAGCACTGTCCTTGGGAATGTCTTGGCCTGTCCAGGAAGCAGGGAATTATGCTGGAAAAATAAAAAGTGATCAGAGGCACCATGAGAAAATATCTCTCTCTATAAATGCAGCTGCCCTTGGCCAGACTTGGCAGAAAACCAGTAGAGTCAAGTTACAGGCCTGATTTAGGGAATTACAAGGTTCTCCTAGTCTCTGAGCTGTACCGGACTCTGTCCTGTATTAGGATGCACAGATTCTCAGTGCAGCCCATTAGGGGCAGCCATATCCCGTAATGGATGTGACAGATGACACCGAGGTGCTGTGTCCCTGAGGTCTGGCTAGCTCTGCCTGCTTGTGTGTGTGCTGGAGCGGTGAGTGTATACAGAGTGAGCGCTGCTCACAAATAAAGTCCTCTGGATTGCACTATTACAGAATTTATGGTGGAAAAGGATCCTCCCTGGGCCATTCGTCCCCTGGCAGAGCCCTCCATCACCCTCTCTCCTGCTCGTCCCTTTGGATTTGAAATCTAATCAGTTTCAGGTTTAGCATCAACTTGTCCCCAGAGTCCCAGCATAGTGAGTGCTGGAGAAGCCGGGAAGCCAAGGACCCAAGTCACAGCTAAAGTAACATGTTCTGACCCCGGGTGTGAGCTCTGGACACTGCAGGGCTCTTATCTGCAGCTCCGAGCAGTAATTCCCTTCCTGTGGGGGGAAGGGGGGGAGCCCTGGCTCAGCTGGTGATCTTACCGCAGAGTTCTCTAAATGTGACTCAGTTGTTAGAGGAGATCGGTATCATTCTTGGGCCAAACACAAGCTTTCCCACAGCCGGTGTCACAGCACTTTGTGTTTGCTGGACATTTGCTGTCTTTTTCACAGTGGTTAGGGGGATCAACCGTGGAACAGACTCTTGTGAGGGCTGGACACGTCCCAGGTGTCTCTGCAAAGGAAGAAATTAATTATATTGAAAAAACCTCAGTGATTCACTGAGCATCAATGTGCAGAGCCACCTACCTGATCCGATCTACCGCTCCATCATGCCCCCCTCCCCTGCTGGCTGGGCGAACAAGAGAGATCCCCGTATTCGCCATATTAGTGCCTGTGCTCAGCAACACTCCTTGTTAGCGGGTAACACTCTGATGAAACACCCTGGCCTTTTTTTGGGCCTCCACTGATGACCCCCTGTGCCAGGTCTGTGGGCGTAGAGGGGTAACAGACCCAGTGATCTCCCCATGGGCAATATCTCCTCTGATACAGGGCCAGTGGAATGGCCTTATCCCTGCCCTCTTTGTAGCTGCTGGTGTAGGAGTGGCTGGAGAAGGGACAGGTGAATTGAGTGCTATTTCTGATTATTCTTGCTGCTGACAGATGGCTCCTTCTGGGCCTCTCTTGCATATACTGGGTCCAGTCATCAGTCTTTAGAATCTGGGAGGCACAAAGGTGGCAGAGAGCCACCCCCACGCTGTCTGCTGCACCCTTTGGGGTGTGCTGAGGTCAGATGAACCCAGAATAGGGGCCCCAAGTGATGACAATTCAGTGACTGGAGACCTGGTGCCTGGAGATGAGAGGTTGGAGAAAGATGGGCCCAGGAAGGACTGGAATCAGTGCCCTGCACACATTTAAATCAAAGTCCAGGTGCATGGGGGGTTATTTAATTATACCCCACCCACGAACTCTCCTTCCAGTGACAGAGAGAGACAGCTGCATCCTCATGAGTTTGAAACGATCGGGTGTTGGTTTTGTGCAGCTGTACCCACTGCTACTCCCGGCGGAGCTTCAAACTTCTGCTCATAACCCAACCCAACCCAGATAGCTCATCTCCCTCAGAGCCCAGTTCTCACCAAACCCTCAGGACTCTGCGAGATGGATGGAATTCCTGCTCTGAGCACCACAGGGAGTTTCCTATCCAGTAAACGCCCCAAAGGACCCACTCAAGGTCACGCTGAATCCTGCAACCAACTCCTGGCTCCTCTGGAGGGGGAGAGATTCCCCTGGCCTGAGACTGCACACGTTGGCATGCGGGGTCTCACTTACCATCTACTGGTTCGACACAGCGCATGGCACAATGGCAATAACAGCATTTCTTCTCTTCTTTGCAGTCAGAATCCTTGGCACACTCATCAGTCCCCGGTTGAATGCAGTGTATGTAATCTGGTGGGCAGGTCCCAAGCTTCACTGGAACTGAAAAAAGCCGAAGTCTGAAAACGCTGCTAGTGCTGGCGGGTTGATTGCCACCTACCCAGCAGCGTCAATTACTGAGAATTCAAGACTTGAACAACGCCTCCTACTCAGCATACAGGGCTATGCTGCCTAACTCTGGATGTTGCTGATTCTAACCTTCAGCAGCAGAAGGAAGGGCTATTGTGACCCAGTCCTGTGTGATGGAAGAGAAAAGAGAGGACGCGAGCACTTCTCGCTCCACAGCTGTAATCACTACACTAGCTCTCCAGCCGACATTGGACCTAGTCTGAGTCCTGGTCTTGATCTACAAGGCACTAGGAAGTCTGCTCTCAGATGCCACCTTTCTTTCCATGACCAAAAGCTGTAATCATTCCTCAGAGATGGTTTTTCAGCAGTAACGTTGAGGCTAATAAGAGTGGAGGAAAGAGAGAATTTTCAGTGGCCAGTTCCTGGCAGTAGCATCTCCTTCCACAAAAGCCAGAATCCCTGCAGCCTTCACAGAACCCAGGGCTCACACATTTGACACGTGGTTTCCTGCTGACAAACAAAAGATACCTCCCAGCCCTAAGGTGAGTATCTTACTCTGTGTGTGGATTTAGGCAGGATTATTATCAGGCTCCAAAGCATTAGCTGTTTATCAATAAATGTCAGTAAACGTTGATTTCTCTATACACACGCAAGCCAACACAAATATTTTCATCAGAAACAATCGAAAAGCACAGCCAAGCAAACTAAGAGAAATGAGATCTGGAGAGCTGATTACAGTTTGCTTTGAGGAGATTTACACTGTATATTTTGACATGTGATATTGACAATTTGTATTTTAAGGGCTACACAGCTTTGCCTTTTTGAATCTCAATGTCTACTGTCAGTAAATAATTATTGGCTGATCCTGCCCCTTAATGTTCCACAAATGTGAAAATATAGAGAGAAAATTGAAAAGATACTAAAACCAAACATCACTATTATCCATCAAACTTACATAGGAATGGAAATCAAATTCTGCCGGGCCTTTTTAATACGAGCTCAGATATGATGGTGAGGACCACAGTACAACTATTGTGATGCATATCTGTCTTCAGCTTTTTTAAAGTGCGATGCTATCTCAGCATTGTTCAACAGAGACACAGGAGACAGACTGATGGGGGGAGATTTCTGGGGAAATTTCTTTAGTCAAGAAGATAGTTTCTCCTCTTCCTCACAGGAAAAGTGAGATTGGGAGAGAAATGAGCCCAGGTCCAGGGTCAGATCATGGGCACATTTAACCCCAGTCCCTTGAACCCAGGGAGTGAGTTGGACACAGTTCTCCACTCTCTCCTTACACTAAATGCCACACAACAGGGAGTCTTCCTGTCTGCCACTCTGGTTTGACCAGGCTCAGGGGTCACAGAGGGACTGCTCCTTTCCTTGGTCTAAAAGCAATTGTGTCCCCAGAATGTTGGTTGCAGCCATCAAAGGGTTAAAATCTGTCCTTAATTGATTGGCTGATCAAGCCGGCTCCTTTGGGCACAAAGGCTGCAAATAAGGCAAAATATTGCCCTGCTGAGTTTCCCAGTGGGACATCTTCAGCTGCTGCCCTGGAGGGGTTACAGCACAGGGACCCCCTGTAAAGCCCCTGTTCTCTGCCCACCCTTGGGATCGCAGCCTGACATCCTCTGCCCTGGGGCAGGACTGGAGCCAGCCACTCTCTGTACTAACCTGGCGTCTGCCCCCATGCAGATGGCAGCTCCGTCCAGGTGGTGAGAAGCACTGCAAAGAGGAAGACACCCAGTGACTTCATGGTGCCGATGGAGAGCTGGGTCTGAATGCCCGGAGTGGCACCAGCTGGGATTTAAATGCTCCTGGGGTGGAGTTAGGGGGAGGGAGAGGGGAAGATGGAGGTGCTTGGGTGCTGGCCCACATTCTGCCCTTTTCTTGACCATTTCACAGTCAGGTTCACCTCTCCATCCCAACCATTCTTGGGGGAGAAAAAAATACCTCCCAAATCCTGCCATGCTGTGGGGGGATTACATTACTCAACAGCAGGGTGGGCCAACGGCCTCCATGGTTTGGCTCTGTCTGCACCAGCCTGACATTAGTGTGACCCTGAAGTGTTTCACGCGGCAGTTTCCCCTAGCTGTAGGGCCTTGTACTGGGATTGCACACAGCCATCAGCATGGCATTGCCTGGCCAGGTTAATGGAGATGAGCCTTTGACGGGCCACAGAGAGCCTGGCACTCTTGGGCCCAATCCACCATTGTCTAGTGGCCCCTTTACGCCAAGCTCTCCACAGGGAAATCCCCCAGCACAGAAGGCCGCAGTGGCAGAGCCAGCCTTGGGAGATTCAGGGGAGAGCTGGGGATGGAACAGACATGGGGCGGGAGCAGTGGGGTCACCAGAACTCGCTTCCCTTCTCAGCTTCTCACTGGCTGAGGCTGCTCTATTCAGCACAGCCCCGTCAGGTTAGCCAGGCCCGGCTGCATGGGGGACTCTCCAGGGCGTAGGGATGGGTGGGCTAGTGTTTGAGTGCTCTGGAATGTGGCTGCGTGCCCAAGAAGCGCTGGGCAGATTTTCTGCTGCTGTTGGTTTGGGGCAGTTTATTACTGCTTTGTGTTTGCACCCAGAGGCCTGTGCAATGGGCCTTGAACAATACATTGCAAGGAACTGGTTTACAGAGAGGGGACGGGGGTAATTAGCTCAACCAGATCCTACAGCTCAGAGGCTGGGAGCTGCCAGTGTGGCGCCAGCAAGGTGGGTTATTTCTCACAGGGTTTAATTTGTGCTGCTGTTTTTCTGTGACCAGCTGAGAGTGGCTGGGGTGAGGTCTCCCCTTGCCAGAATTGTTCGAAGCAGGTGAAAGGCGGCGGGGTGTCAAGGGAACTTGTCAGGAGAGAATTGCAGAGTAGAGTGAAAGAACTGGTTTGAGCAGCTTTGTGGGGTGGGATGGAGTGACTGAGCGGGGCCAGAAGGGCTAGAGCAGCAGAGCAGGCCTTCCCACGCTGAGAGAGAGTGGCTCTGGGAAGGTCATTTGGTAGCAGGAATCCCTGTGGTTGTCAGGGCAGGAATAAGGGCCCCGGGCCCCTGTGCTGCCCACCACCATGGACCCCCCTGGCTTGGGGCCCAGCCCCCCCCCACCATAGCCCCCTCCACCTGGGGCCTCGGCCCCCCCATCACAGTGGCCTGGGGCTGGGGTGGTGCTGGAGGGGCCCTGGGGCCAAAGGCTGTGCCCCATAGCGCTCCTGCTCCTGTCCTGCCCAATGGATGTGCATTAGGCTGCCCGCCCTGCCCTGCCCTGCCCTGCCCCTGGGAGCAGACCAGCTGGCCCAGGGGAAGGGTGGGAGCACCATGGAGCCTGGCTTCTAGCCTCAGGCCCCCACCCTAAACCACCCAGTGCCCCCAGGGCTCCCCAGTGTTCCCAGGCCCCTGTGCTTCAGTGCCAGCTTGAGCGGGGTGGTAGTGCCGGATCAAGGGAGGGGCTTTAGGGCTGCAGTTCGGGGCCCCTCTTTAGACTAGGTTCCAGGGCTGCAGCACCTATAGCCCCAGCTGGCTGTCCACCAGTTTTCAACTCCCTTCCTGCTTGAGCCAAAGGATTAGCTCCTTTCCCTCCTGGCTGCTGTAGATTCTTTAACCTCTATGGCAGACCAGGCACGGGCAGGGAACAAAGGTGCCCCTCTCTGATGCAGGTGACATTTTGATTGGGCACTTTTGCTGAGAAATGGTTGCCCCCGCTTTTGGACAGTCCTTTTCTTGGGGCACTTGGCGGCTTACTCAGCATGGCAGGGGGCTTAGGGAAGTGTGAAGCCCACCATGTTGTACAATCTTCCCATCCTGGTCACCACTGCCTTGCGTTGGGATCCAGGGATTTTTACAAGCCCAATGGTGGGGCCTGTTTTACTCCTTGACCCTGAAAGATGCCATGAGCAGCCCTGGAGAGGAGTGGGAATTAAATATAGCCCCTCCTCCACATCTGCGTCCTGCTCATTTCTTAACTTGCTGTGTGTTTCTAGCCCTCTGCTTGGGGCAGTTTCCACCCTCTTCGAGACTGGTTTTTATCTTTATCTTTTTTTGGCCTCTGTTTAATAAGAGTTGGAGTTGACTGCCTGGTGTGATTGGACTGAAACCAAGCTGCAGCTATCTGAGATGTCAGCTGCACATTTCCTCCCTTCTGCTCTGCTCTGCTCTCACCCTCTTTGCATGCTTTTAAGAGGAAAGAGCAGAACAGAATCTAGGAGCTAAGAGCCCTCCCTCTTTCCCAACAAGGGTATCTTATGCCCTTTAAAAGACTTTGCTAGAAAGTTCTTTTGCTTTAAAGGCTACACAAAAGTCTTGAACAACAGAGATTTTGTGACAAGCTCAATCCAATCCCTGGTACTGGAAGCCCCCAAGTACCCAAATGCTGTTAGTGCTTTGGCAGGAAGAAACAGGGCATCTTATAAATTCTGTCATCCAGGAACCCCTGCCAGATCCTCCCCAGTGAGCAAACCCCAGCAATTGTGCAAGCATTGAAGCAAGGAGAAACTCCACAGTCACACATTGTTAGTGAAGCAATTGAGGAAGACGCAAAGTTGGCCAAGAAGTGAGAAAGACTTTGAGCTGCTGCAGGAACAAGTTTGTTTATAACTGAGCAAGAAGCTCATTGTATGGAGCCCGGGACCGAATGGGGAGAGAACTCCCTGACCCAGCCTCAGCTAAAGATTCTGCTTCCCCCCATCCATACCTTCCCAGGCTATGAAAGCTCCATTTCCACATCCTAGTGGGGCTGTGGGTGATGTTGCTCAGGGGGTCACTACTCGCATTCAGCAGCCCACCAGGAGTTCCTTTGGGTCTCCCAGTCCTTGTTAATGGGAGCTCTGTCTCAGGTGCTGGAGGTACATCAGCCTGTAGGAGACACAACCTACCCTTCTCAGACTAGGCCTGGAAGCTCTTCTTATATGAGCCTGCTGAGCCCTGATTGGCTGTTGCTCACAGCCCCTTTCCTATTCGCTGCTTCCTGCACAATCTCCCCAAGGGTCTGTTAATCCCTTGTCTGCTGATGGGGGGCAGTCGCCCCATCACCTGAAGCCCACTCTACCTTTGTGGTTAGCACTATCTCTATATAAACCCCACACAGCTCAACAAGCCATCTGTTCCTTCTCTCAAAGCTGCTCTTTCTGGGATGGCCTTTTTGTAGCGTTTTCTAACCAGTTCAGGGTAACGGGAACACAGCCTCTCTCTCAGTCTCTCTCTCTCTGTTTTAAAACAGGGCACTTTCATTTGGTCACAGCGGGAACAGCACAGATGGGTGGCATGTGAGGTGAAGCCAGGGTGGGCTGGGGTTCCTGCCTTTCATGGGAGCAGCTGTGGTGTTCTGAGTGAAAATCCCTATCGCCATGAGCAGATGTTGGTTCTGCTCCTGAATGTGTGTGTGAGATGTCAGGTTATTTATTTAACGTGAACCTTGAGACCGTAACACATGTTTAATTAAATTGAGAGGAAGATGACTTGGATTCTTTCAGAAAGCCAGCAGGGGCTGACGGGTGCCCATGGGGCATGTGTCTGTGCACTGTGTCTATTTACAACAGGGTGGGGGGGTCAATTTCGGAAGGATTTTCGGCCCTTTGTCACGGGGGAAGGGTTGAAGGAGGATTCTGCTGAGCAAAGGAAATATGAAGAAAAGCAAATATGGGAATCTGGATTCTGCAGGACTCCAGCTCCCATGGGCTTTGCTGAGCAATGCAGGTCTCTCTGCGGGGATGTGGATTATGTGAGAGGTGCCTGAGTATAATAGGAATTGGACCTTTGCAGAATATGCAGAGGAAATTCAGTGTTTAACCTGTAGGAACCAGGAAGGATCTTAAAATGGGGGGAATGTCAGCTGTGGAGCTTGACCTTTCACAATCACCTTCATCAGCAGAGTTTACAAATAAACACCTTATAAAAGACCCTACGCGGAAGATCCCTGTCTTCACTCTGCCAGGATGGGCAACTGTAACCGACACCCGCACAAGCCATGGCAGATGTGGATATTTGCTTCGCAAATGGAAAACTAAAGCCGCTCCAGTGTGCAGCTGTGGTGACCCCGAACAGACTTGAGAATATAGAGTCACTTAATGCCCAATTCACAAATACAAAAGAGGCGTCACAGCTACTCCAGCTGCTATGATCTGGCTTCCCTAACTGAACGTAAAATTAGAGTACTTGGTCTATCCAACAGCACAGTCAAGCAGCGCAGTTGTTGAAGTTGTCTGTGCATTCCAGGAGGAAGACCTGCTTCTTCTGTGAAGTTCTCAGGGAGAGTTAGATGGCAGGATACCTCACAGAACAACTTTCTAGCTGCCAGCTGAGAGACTGTGCTCTGGTGTGCCTGCATGCAAGCAGGTCTGTCCGTATTATTTTGAATTTCCTCTTGGAGATATGTCACAAGTGATAGTGCTCATAGTTTATGGCCTTTCTATCCAGCGATTCCTCAATTTTCAATGCAGCCACATGGATCTCTGGTACTAGAAGATGTTTTGAGCAGGACAAATATCTCCCAGGCACACTGCCAATCTCACAGCCGTTGCAAGATCTAGATATTATCAGGAAACTTTTCTCTGGCAGTAACTAGATTATTTGGTCTCATTCCTACAATAACTGGCTCCAGAGCTTAAGTAATCAACCATGTTTGCTTCCTGGTGTAGCTCCTGGCCTCACACCCCTGGCTCCTGCCGTTCATTAATAACAGATGGTTGAATAGCCAACTGAATGAGAGACAATGAGACTCAGCAATCCCAATGGCAAAGCTGATGCATAAACAAATTTATTTGTAACTATACCAGAGGCTTCATTTAAGCCCCTCTATACAGCCTGCAGGGATCTGGAGAGTCGAGGATGCGGGGATCCGGATCAGCGCTGTCCTTGGGATGCCCTTGGCCTGTCCAGGAAGCAGGGAGTTATGCTGGAAAAATAAAAGGGATCAGAGGCAACATGAGAAAAACTCACTCTCTGTAAATGCAGCTGCCCTTGGCCAGACTCGGCAGAAAACCAGTAGTGGCCAGCTACAGGCCTGGCTTCCGTCACAAAGCTCTCCTAAGGTCTCAGCTGTACAGGACTATCTCATACAGGGAAGCCCACATTCCCAGTGCAGTCCATTAGGGCAGCCGTATCCCAACAGTAGCCGTATCCCAACATGGCAGATGACATCTAGCTGCTGTGCCCATGAGGTCCGGCTAACTCTGCTTGGTTCTGTGTGTGCTGGAGAGGTGAGCTTATACAGAATGAGCTCTGCCCACAAACAAAGGCCACAGGATCCCATTCCTACAGAATTCAGAGTGAAAGAGAATCTTCCATGGGCCATTTCCCTCCTGCAAGAGCCCGCCAGCACCCTCTCTCCTGCTTCCATGCCTTTTGTTTCTCACATTCCCATATCTGCTGTCACCCCCTAGATGGGCCCTGCATGGGACCAAGGAACACAGGGAACTGAGAAGCCTGAGCTGTAATTCCCTTCCCATGGGCAGGTGCCTCCTGGCTCAGCTGGAGCAGGATGTGATCTCACTACAGAGCTGTATTAATGTGCCTCAGTTGTTAGAGGAGATAGGTACCATTTACGGGCCAAACACAATCTTTCCCACAGCCGGTGTCACAGCACTTCATGTTTGCAGGACACCTGCTGTCCCTTTTACAGCGGTTAGGAGGATTGATCATGGGACAGACCCTTGTGATGGCTGGACAAGTCCCAGGTGTCTCTGCAAGAGAAGAAATTAATTATATTGAATATAATATATATATATATATATATATATATATATATATATATATATATATATCCTTCATGGTTCACAGAGCAGCAATGTGTAGCACCACCTAGCAGATCTTATCTACCTCTCCATCATGTTCCCTTCCCCTGCTGGCTGGGCGAACATGAGAGATCCCCGTATTCGCCATATTAGCGCCTGTGATCAGCAACACTCCTTGTTACCTGGTAACACTCTGATGAAACACACTGGTCTTTTTTCGGGCCCTCTGTGCCAGGTCTGTGGGCGTAGAGGGGTATCAGACCCAGTGATCTCCCCATGGGCAATATCTCCTCTGATACAGGGCCAGTGGAATGGCCTTATCCCTGCCCTCTTTGTAGCTGCTGGTGTAGGTGTGGCTGGAGAAGGGACAGGTGAATTGAGTGCTATTTCTGGCTATTCTTGCTGCTGACAAATGGCTCCTTCTGGGCCTCTCTTGCATATGCTGGGACTAGTCATCAGCCTTTAAAATCTGGGAGGCACAAAGGTGGCAGAGAGCCACCCTGCCCCATGCATTGCAACAGGCACCTGAGTGCTGACAAATTCAGTAACTGGAGACCTGGCGCCTGGAGATGAGAGGACTGGAGAGAGATGGGCCAGGCAGGACTGGAGTCACATTTAAATCAAACTCCAGGTACATGGGTGGGTTATTTAATTATACACCACCCATGAATTCCCCTTCCAGTGACAGAGACACAGCTGCATCCTCATGAAGTTGAAACAATTATCTAGGGTGCTGGGTCTGTCCAGCTGTTCCCACTGCTGCTCTCGGAGGAGCATGAAACTACTGCTCATAACCCCATCTAACCCAGGTATCTCGTCTTCCTCAGCACCTGGATCTCACCAAACCCCTGGGACTCTGCGAGAGTGATGGAGTTCCTGCTCTGAGCACCAACGGAGCTTCCTAGCCAGTGAACACCTCAAAGTTCCTGCCCAAGGTTGTGCTGAATTCTGCAGCCGACTCCAGGCTAGTCTGAAGCGAGGAGAGATTACGCAGCATTAGCCTTGTTACCTACCTTTTGCTGGGTTCACACAGCGCAAGGCACAACGGGAATGGCAGCACTTCTGAATTCCTCTGCACTCAGAATCCTGGGCACACTCGTTAGGTTCTGCCCGAATGCATCTTATGTCATCGGGCGGGCAGGTCCCAGGTTTCACTGTAACAGGAAAAAGCCACAATAGGAACAACCTGCTCTTGGCTGAGGGGATTAGTGATTGAAATCCACCCGCGTGTCACCCGGCAGACTGGTGGCAAAGTCCGTCACTGCCCTAAGAAGATCAGAATTGAAGAACTGAGCAAGACCTATCGGTCAGCCTACAGGGCTATGCTGCCTCGCTCCCATGCTCTCACTTCCAATCTCCACAGCGACAGAGACGGCCATTGGAATGGAGGTCCTTTCTGATGGAGGAGAAAAGGGAAGGAAATGGGAGTGCTCCTCCTGGGGCCTCCTCCTCCAACCCCTTCTTTGAGGTCCTGATTTTGCTCTTCAGGGCCCTCATGGACTGGGCTCCCTCAGTTACCATCTCTCCTTCCTTGAGCAAAAGCTAGCGCACTAATTGCAGTCAAACCTCAGGGATGATTTTCAGCAATGAAGCAGTGACTAATAAAGCGTGAGAGGGAGAATTTTCAGAGGCCAGCTCACGGCAGTAGAATTCCCTCCCACCAAGGCTAATGTTTGGCCACAGTCTCTGCAACCTTCAGGGCAAATCCCAGGATTCATCTGTTTGACATGGAGTTTCTCAGTAAAAAACAAAATGACCTCTCTGCCCGAACGCTACAATCTTGGTCTATATCTAGAACAGATGTTTGGATTTCTATATGTTTGTTGGGATACTTGGACAATTAGTATTTTATTAGTAAGGGTCGGTAAATGACAATTTCACTGTGCACACAGAACTCAGCAAAAATATTTTTATCAGTAATGAACAAAATTTACAGATAGGCAAAGCAAGAATAAGGAGAGCTGAATAGAGTTTGCTTTAAGGCTATTTATTTTGCATGTTTTGATAGATGATGTTGATAGTTTGTGTTTTAAAGATTATAAAGCTTTAATTTTTTGAATCTCGGTGTGCACTGTTACTAAATACTCATTGACTGATACCCCCCCCACACACACACACATAATTTTCTGCAACCCTGAAAATGTAGCTGGATAAAAATTGAAAATAATATTTGAAAATAAACATTAATATTATCCATCGAAATGACATAGAAGTGAAAATCCAGTTTTGCCAGGCTTATTTATTACAATCTCAAATACTGCAGTAAATATGACTATGGGGGTACATTGCTCTCCTAAGTACAGGCGCTCTTTTATATACTGCCTCTTGCCCTGATATATTAGAATTGTTCGATAGAGAGATACGGGAGACAGACAAATGGGGAGAGATTTCTGGGAGAATTTCTTTAGTAAAGAAAATAATTTCTCCCCTTCCTCACTAGAAAACTGAGACTGGCAGACAAGCAAACCCATGCTTAAGGTCAGCTCACAGGCACATTTTACTCCAGTTCATTGGTACCCAGCAGAGTGAACTACGTACAGTCCACCACTGTCTGCTTACACTAAATGCCACACAACAGGGAGTGTTCCTGTCTGCCACTCTGGTTTGACCAGGCTCAGGGGTCACAAAGGGATTGCTCCTTTCCTTGGTCTAAAAAGCAATTGTGTCCCCAGAATGTCGGTTGCAGCCATCAAAGGGTTAAAGTCTGTCCTTTAGATTGATTGGCTGATCAAGCTGGCTCCTTTGGGCACAGAGGCTGCAAATAAAGCAAAATATTGCCCTGCAAGTTTCTCAGTGGGACATCTTCAGCTGCTGCCCTGGATGGGTTACAGCACAGGGACCCCTGTTAAGCCCTTACTCTCTGCCCTCCCATGGGATCGCAGCTTGCTGCCCTCTGCCCTGGGGCAGGACTGGAGCCAGCCACTCTCTGAACTAACCTCTCTTCGCCCCATATGTAGATGGCAGCTCTGTCCAGATGGTGAGGAGCCCCAGGAGGAGGAAGACGCTCAGTGACTTCATGGTGCCGATGGAGAGCTGGGTCTGAATACCCAGACTGCGCCAGCTGGGATTTAAATGCTCCCCAGAGTGGGGCTGGGTGGGGAGGGGGAAAGAAATATGGAGGTGAATGGATACTTGCCAGCGTTTTGCTCTTTCCTTATTCATTTCACAATCAGGTTCATGTGTCTGGACTGTCCCAATCATCCTTGAGCAAGAAACTAAAAAAACCCACTTCTATGCTGCATGGGGAGTTTTTACATTTCTCAACAGCAGCCTGGGATGCCTATGGGTCAGACAGTCCCTCTGGGTGCGTCTACACTTAGAAATTAAGTCGACTTAAGCTTGCTTAAGTCAACTTAATTTACCCCGTGTCTACACTACAGTTTTCTTAAGTCGACTTAAGCAGCGTGCTTAAGTCGACTTAAGGAAAATAAAGTCTACTTAATGAAAATTAAGTCGACTTTATTAAACCTGCTTTTAATTTGACTTAAGGCTTATTTTGACTTCCTAAAGTTGACTTAAGCCAGTCTAGACCTGGAGTAGCCCTAAATCGACTTAGGGCTACTCCAGGACTCCCTCACTTCCCTCCATCCTGGGGGTGGAGGGGGGCACAGGGGGAGCCTGGCATGCCCCCCCGACAGCGCAGGGCAGAGCCCTGCCCACCCTGGCCCTATGCCCTGCCAGGGTCCCTGTCCCCCTTTGCCCCATTGTACCCTGGTACAATGGGGCAAAGGCTGAGCCCCCTGGCACTGGGCAAGGGGTGCCCCCCCTGCCACCGTGGACCTGCCCAAGGTCCCCCTAGCCCCTAGAAGTAGACCTAGGCGTCCAGTGTGTACGCTCTAGGTCGAGTTTTTAAGTTTTCCCCTAAGTCGACTTTAATTTTAAGTGTGGACATGCTAAATTGACTTAGCTAAAGTCGACTTAAAATTACAAGTGTAGACATAGCCTCTGTGTGAGGCAGTTTACACTGCCTTCTAGACTCTCTCCTCTCTTTATCTTTTTGGTCTCTGTCTCTAAGAGTTGGGCTTAACTGCATGAATCGGAGTGGTACTGAGCCACAGGCATCCGAGCCATCAGCTGCATATTCCTTCCCTTTGCTTGGCCTTTCTTTCATCTCCTTTTATGAGCTTTTGTCTTAAGAGGAAAGAGCAGAAGAGAACCTGACAGCTGAGAGCCCTCGCTGATTACTCATCCTCTCTCTTTCCCAGCAAAGGCATCAGGTGCCCTTTAAAAGACTTTCTCCCAGAATCTTTTTTCTTTAAAAGACTATGCAAATGTCCTGAGCGAACTGAAATCCTGTGCTAATCTCAGTCCAATCCCTGGCACTAGAACCCCTCAAGCACCAAATTCTGTCCCAGTTTTGGCAGGAGGAAACTGGGAGCCTTATAAATTCTACCATCCAGGAACCTCTGCCAGATCCTCCCCACCGAGCAAACGCCAGCTATTGTGCAAATACTGAACAAGGCGAAACCCCCTAGTCACACGTTGTTAGCGAAACAAACGAGGAGTCCTGGGGCACTTTTAAAGACAAACTAATTTATTTATCTCATGAGCTTTCGTGGGAGAAAACCCCACTGACTAAAGCTCATCCGATAAATAAATTTGTCAGTCTTTAAACGTGCCCCAGGACTCCTCATTTGTTTTGCTGAACTAGACGAACACGGCTCCCCGTTTGGAATTTGTTAAGGAAGCAGATGAAGAAGCCACACGGTTGGCAAAAGAGTGAGAAAGAACCAGAGCTGCTTCAGGAACCGATTTGTTTATAACTGAGCAAGAAGCTCTGCATTATAGGGGGACAAGGGTGGAATGAGGAGAGAACTACCCTAACTAAACAGTCCAACTTCCCCCATCTGCACCTTCCCAGGCTGTGAGAGCCAGGAGGGAAAAAATCCATTTCCATATCCCGGTGGGGCAGTGGGTGACACTGCAGAGCGGGGTCAGAGGACAAGACTTCTCCATGTGTTCGCTATGCTCTTCAGTCTGTAAATTCATAATTTCCCATCCTCAAAGACTGGAATATTGACGCCACTCACCCACCCGTTTCCCCTTCCCAGGGCTCAGACCAGAAAGGCCTGGAAGCCCAGACCTTCCTGCCATTCACCAGCTGTCGTTCTATATGGGAAATGATTTCCTGATGTAGCAGCAACAGTGGCTTGGGCGTCCTGGGCACAGGCAGTGTTACTGCTGCTCCTGGGGACCCCCTCAGCCTGGTGATGACGTAGGTGCTTAGCCTGGGAAGAGGCAAATGGTCAGTTTCCCAGTGGAAATGCTCTGCGCACACCCACCTTAGGCAGGTGCAGCCTCTGTCTTCGCAACAGCCCTGGACTGGCCTGAGACGCGTGGTTTTCTAGAACAGGCTGTCCAGGACAGGGGCTCCCTTTGTTTGTCTTGTACCGGGCAGAGCCTAGCACCGGCCATGACAAGGAATAGTAGATAGTGAACCATCATGACCCTGGGGAGAGGGAGGCATGATGTGAGGCAGAAACTCTTAGGGGGCATAGAAGGTGAGGAGTGACAGGGAGGCCGAAGAGGCGTGTACACAGGTACAGAGCTGCAGCAATTTGTCTCATCCTTCCAAGGCCTCAGGCTGTTACTGCCTCTTTGCTGGACGCCCTCCCGATGAGGACCAACCCTAGGGCTGTCTGTGTTCACGGCTGGGTACGTCCCTGCTTTCACTGCGACTGCTCAACCCCCGGTAGAGACCGTGCTCTAGACTGCAGACAGGGGCTCTGGGGTTCCAACCCTGGATTCAGCAGAGCCTGCTGGTAAGTGGAGGGATCCAGGGACTGAACTGGCATGAGCAGAGGAGATGAGCAAGTTGGATAGACATGAGCTCAGGCAGCACTCGGGCAAGGCCCTTCTAGCACTTTATTCCCTGGTTGGTGTTGCCCAGGGAGCTATTTAATGGCACACACCCCGCCACACCAGAGCCCCCAGTGACAGCCCTGATCAGGAGGAAATTAATAGCCGAGGAACGGGACTTGCTGCTGCAGAACTTCTAACTGCAGATAGCCCCAACCCCGCCCCAGTCCAGGTGCCGCGGAGGCCTCGGATGGCTTGATGTGACTTCCTTAGATAAAAGTTTTTCTAACTGGCAGATGCAGAATGTATCAGGGGCACGTGAGATGTGCTAGGGGGAAAAAAGCTCACTGCGCACATTTTACCCACAGCAAATAATCACTAACAAAGCCAAGTCCTCCAGACGTATCAGATCTTCTGATGGCTCTGTGAATTTGATGCTGGGTGGTAGTGTGCATTTTCCTGGAGGACAGTTAAGACTGCACTGCAATACACAAAGTTGTCATCTGTATGTTAATCCTTTTGCTGTGCTGAGGTGTGTACACTTAATAATAGGTGTCTACCACAATCGCTCGCAGTTTCGTTTTCTCTGTTATTACAGTGAATCAATGTCTTATTCATGCAATAGAAGGGAAAAAAAACACTCACGTTAAAAAGAAAAGTTGAAACTGATTCAAGTGAAGCACTTTTGCCACTTATATCAATAGATGAACTTGTGTGGTGCGTGCGCACGCGTGTGTGTGCGTGTGTGCATGCAGAGTAAACTATTACAGACACAAAGAAGAGAGGCATGATCACATAGGTTTAAGAATCACTGCTTTAGGTTCATGAATTAATCACTCTGAGCTCCTTATCACAGTTTCCACCATTTTCGCCCAATGCAGCTTCCACAAAACCCAGCTGTAGTTTCTTCCCCTCCTGTTCCTGCTGCAGACTCCATGACACACTAAGTTTGACAGACACTCCAGTGCAGGAACGGCCCAAGATTTTTTTGGTGCCCTAAGCAGACTATGACTTTGGCAATCCTTCCCCCACATTCAATACAGAGAAAATTAACATATTAATATTTTTTTTAAACAGAGAAAAAATTCACTTCTGGCTGATATGGCACCCCTGAAAGCCTGTTGCCCTGGGTGACTCCTAGTTTGTGTATATGGATGATCTGGCTTTGCTCCAGTGTCAAGTCAGCCCTCAGCTGGTCTCTGCACTGGGAACTATGTGAGTGGGACATTTCAGGCTCAGCACCTGTCCACAGTTTTCCCATTTAACAGCTGCTGTGGGAACTGGGAAAGAAATATGGCATGTGCCCAGGTTCTTCCTCAGTAGCATGACTCTTTGATCGGTCTCAGCGCAGCTCTGATCCATGAAGTCATCCCTGCCTGCCACCCAGGCGGTAATACCCTTTGGTATGTAAAAGTAGGGGCGGCAGAATTTGATTCTTTTTTTTATGTTTAGACTAATAATATCAATGTTTAGTTTAAGCATTTTTGCTGTTTTTATCTATTTACATTTTCACAGTTTTGGGAAATTATGAGGGGTTCAGACAATGAGGGGATCATGCAATCATTATTTAATAACAGTAAATGAGATATCAAAAGTGGGATTTTCTCCCATGAAAGCTCATGCAATAAATAAATTTGTTAGTCTTTAAAAGTTCCACAGGATTCCTTGTTTTTTTATCAAAAGTTAAAGATTTATAAGCCTTAAAGCACAAATTGTCACCATTCCAGGTCAAAATATATATACTGTCAATAGCCTTAACTTAATTAGTTCTCAAGAACTATTTGTCTGTCTTTGCCCATTTGTAAATTTTGATTATTGTAGGTGAAAGTTTGTTTCTGTAGGGTTGTGTGTACAGTAAAATTGACATTTACAGGTACAAATCTCATCGGTCCGGCCATATGGCAAGTTAGTAACATGTGCTGGTCTGTGGTGCCACCTAGTGTGACTTAATTCACTAATATTTGTACAGGAATCTGTGTGCTTGGCTTGCAGCACGCTCTCTCCCCCTAAATGCAGAGGCTGTTGAATTCCAAGTCTGTGCTGGGGAGCTGGTTAGAAAATGTCCAGCAAAACATTTGTGGTTGGAATGTGACTATTCAATGACACTGAAATGCTTCATGGTGATGGTCTGATTTCAGTGCAGTGGCAGGTTTCAAATGTTTCCAGGGTTTGTGGGGCAGGCCTTGTCACCCACTCTGCCAGCCTCTGCATGGGGCAGAGAGGGACAGTTTCAGGGCTGGAAGAAGGAGGAAGCAGAACATTGTGATCTGGCTGAGCCTTGGTTGGCAGCGTGATTTCTGGCTGACACACTGTGGAGCAGCCCTTTGGCTGCTCTAAATTCTGCCAGTGGCTGCGTCAGCTCTAAGGAAAGAGGAGCCAAAGATGGCTTGAAGTTCCCCTACATATTTGTTCCCCCATTTGAAGATGCAGCCCCCAGCCTTGATGCTCGTAGGGCTTTTTATTTTATTTCTCAGGGTATTTAATTGGTGCTGCTGCTTTTATGAATCGCTGGGAGCTCTTGGCTTGAGCTCTCCTCTTTGCTGGTCTCTAACGGTGTGAAGCAGGTGAAAGGCGACGGGCTGTTGCTGAGACCTATCAACATGTCAAGAAAGAAACTTCTGAGTGAAGTTACAGAACTAGTGTGAGTGGAGTTTGCCTGGCAAGTGGGGCCTTTCAAAGCAGCTGGTGAGGTTAACCAAATTGGGCTGCGGGAAAATTGTTTTGACTGGGAACTCTTCTTGGGACAAAGTTGCCACATTGTCTGGTCATTTCTTTTCAGAGGGGCACTTGCAGTTTCCTCAGCCTGGGGGAGTGTGACGGGTTCCCCCAAGTGCAACATGAAAACTGCGGAACCATTGTACGCCCCTGACTGCCAACAATGGCTCGCTGGTGACAAGCAGCAGACCGCAGATCTGGCCCAACAGCAGGTGGAGCTCCACGCCCAGCTCACATGAATGCTTCCCAGCCACTCCCAAAAGAACAACGGGGAAAGGCACCAGCCAATTCCGCCCAGCCCTCCAGCTCTGACAATGAGCAGCAAGAAGGTGTCTTTGAAAACAGCGCTGCACTTTGCTATGACGGCTGTCCAGCTTGCCCTGCGTATCAAAGTGAGGTGCAAGCACCATGTGGAGGAGAGAATTAATGATTGCTCGTTCTGCACAGAGTACGTCTTTGTTAAATAACAGTTATTCACAACACACACGAAAAGCTGGGCTGGAGATGGGGGTGATGGGCAGTGTGAGCTGTGACAGCTGGGTGGAAATCCATGTCAGCAAATGACTTTGTCCCCTGCTCCACACCGTCTTCCAAATTGATCGTCAACTTTGATCAACAAAAGTGTCTAGTGTAGACCAGGCCTGGCTCACGGGAACATAAACAGAGTCTGTCTGTCTGTCTCTCTTTGTCTTTATTTTTAAACAGGGCACCTTTTATTTTTCTCACCGAGGGAATGGTGAAGATGGAGGGTGTGTGGGATGAAGCCAGTGTGGGCTGGAGTTCCTGCCTTAATCTTGGCCTTTCAGGGGAGCAGTTGTGGTGTTCTGGGTGCAAATCGCAATCACTGTTAGCAGATGTTGATCTGCTCTTGAATATATGTGAGAGATATTGGATTATTTATTTAACATGAGCCTTGAGACCATGACACACATTTAATTAAATCAAGGGGGAAAGGAATCAGGTTCTTTCTGAATCCCAGCAGGGGCTGACTTCTGCAGATAGTGCATGTGTCTGTGCACTGTCTATTTGCAACAGGCAGAGGATCACAAGGATTTTCAGCCCTTTCTTATAGTGGGAGGGTGGAAGGAGGATTCTGCTGAGCAAAGGAAATATGAAGACAAGCAAGTATGAGAATCTGGATTCTACAGGACTCCAGCTCCCCTGAGCTTTGCTGAGCTCTACAGTTCTCCCCGCAGGGATGCGGGAGGCCCCAGGCACAGTAGGGAACTGGATCTTTGCAGACGATGCTCAGTTCAGAGTTTAACCTATGGAAACCGGGAATGTTCCCAGGGATATAGCGAGGGGGACTGGTGGGAGGCCATGCCCCTGGGTGCTGGGCTGCAGGGGGGATCAAGGTCAGCCCTACAAGGGCCTGATTAGAGGGGTGCCAGCCTGGGCTCCCCACTTTCAGGATGCCACCTGGTGCCCCGGCCCTCCCTGCATGCGGAGCAGAACAGCGGGGGTGGGGGTGAGGGGCCATGGCTGCAACTCTGAGAGGGCTGAGGCCAGAATGGGGCCTTATGTCTCTTTGGTGGTAAAAGACATTTGGAACAGGACCATTTAGGTCCCAGGCAAAGCTCCCACCTCACATCCCTTGTGAGATCAGCCTAGAGATATTGTCAGGGAACTTTTCTCTGGCAGTAACTAGATTATTTGGCCACCTTTATACAATAACTGGCTCCAGAGTTTAAGTAATCAACCACGTTCACTTCCTGGTGTAGCTCCTGGCCTGACACCCCTGGCTTCTGCCGTTCATTACTAACAGATGGTTCAATAACCCACTGAAGGAGGGACAATGAGACTCAGCAATCCCAATGGAAAAGCTGAGGCATAAACAAGTTTATTTGTAACTATACCAGGGGCTTCATTTGAGCCCCTCTATACAGTCTGCAGGGATCTGGAGAGTCCAGGATGCGGGGATCTGGATCAGTGCTGTCCTTGGGATGCTCTCGGCCTGTCCAGGAAGCAGGGAGTTATGCTGGAAAAATAAAAAGGGATCAGAGGCACCACGAGAAAATCGCTCCTTGTATAAACGCAGCTGCCCTTGGCCAGACTCGGCAGAACATCAGGAGAGTCAAGGTACAGGCCTGGCTTGGCAGGTTACAAAGTTCTCCTAGTCTCTGAGCGGTTCCGGACTCTGTCCTGTATTGGGATGCACCGATTCCCAGTGCAGCCCATTAGGGGTAGCCATATCCTGACAGCCTCCATAATGGACGTGGCAGATGATACCAAGGCGCTGTTCCCGTGAGCTCTGTCTGGTGTGTGTGCTGGAGAGGTGAGCTTATACAGAATATGTCCTACCCACTGCCTGTGTCCTCAGGATCCCACTGTTACAGAAGTCACAGTGGACAAAGATCTTCCCCATTCCCCTTCCGGCAAAGCCCTCTAGCACCTTCCCTTCTGCTAGTCTGCTCTCTTCTGTCTCAGCACTGCTGTCTCTGCTATCACCTTCCAGATGGGCCCTATGTGGGATCAAGGAACACAACGGGTGTCTATGGGGACTTAGGAGCCATTGGATTTGAAATCTAACCAGTTTCAGCATCAGCCTGTCCCCAGAGTCCCAGCGTAGTGAGTGCTGGAGAAGCCGGGAAGCCAAGGACCCAAGTCACAGCTAAAGTAACATGTTCTGACCCCGAGTGTGATCTCTGGTCCATGCAGGGCTCTGTACTTGCATCTCTGAGCACTAATGCCCTTCCTGTGGGCGGGTGCCCCCTGGCCCAGCTGGAGTACTACAGACCTGTATTAATGTGACTCAGATGTTAGAGGAGATGGGGAACCCTCTCAGGCCAAACACAATCTTTCCCACAGCTGGTTGTTTTCGGGACACTTGATGTCCTTGTCACAGCAGCAAGGCGGCTCAACCATGGCAGAAACTACAGTGATTCCTGGGCTAATCCCAGGGGTCTTCCCAAAAGAAGAATTTGAGGCATTTACATAAACCAATATGGATCACTGAGCATCAATGTGTCATGCCACATAGCTGACCTTTCCAACCTCTCCATCATTTCCCCCTCCCCTGCTGGCTGGGCAAACGTATTTGCCACATTAGTGACAGTGCGCAGCAATGTTCCTTGGTAAGGCTCTAATGAAACACCCTGGCCTTTTTTCTGGCCTCCGCTGATAACCCTCTGTGCCAGGTCTGTGGGCGTAGAGGGGTCACAGATCCAATGATCTCCCCATGGGCAACATCTCCTCTGATACAGGGTCAGTGGAATGGCCTTATCCCTGCTGTCTTTGCAGCTGCTGGCATAGGTGTGGCCAGAGAACAGAGAGGTGAATTGAGCAAAGTGTTATTCCTGGCTATTCTTGCTGCTGACAGATGGCTCCTTCTGGGTCTTTCTTGCATATGCTTGGTCCAGTCATTAGTCTTTAGAATCCAGGAGGCACAAAGATGGCAGAGAGCCATTCTTGCCCCATCCGTTGCACACCCTGGGCTATGCTGAGCTCAGATGAGCCCAGAATAGGGGCTCTGAGTGATGACAATTCAGTGACTGGAGACCAGCTGCCTGGACACGAGGGTTTGAAGAAAGATGGGCCCAGGCAGAACTGGAGTCAGTGCCCTGCACACATTTAAATCAAAGTCCAGGTACATGGGGGGTTATTTAATTATACACCACCCACGAACTCTCCTGCTCACAAACAGAGAAGAATTGCTTGGGGAAGTAGAAGTGAATAACAACCTGGGCAGCAGTGACCATGAGATGTTAGAATTCAGGATCCTGATCAATGGAAGAAAGGAAAGAAGCAGAACACACACCCTGGACTTCAGAAAAGCAGATTTTGGCTCCCTTAGGGAACTGATGGACAGGATCCCTTGGGAGGCTGATCTGAAGGAGAGAAGCGTCCAAGACAGCTGGCTGTATTTTAAAGAAACCCTGTTAAAGGCATGGGAAGATAACATCCTGATGTACAGAAAGAACAGCAAATGTGAATGGCGACCAGCGTGTCTTAGCAGAGAACTCTGCGGTGAGCTGAAACATAAAAGGGAAGCTTACTTGAAGTGGAAACTTGGACAGATGACTAGGGAGGCATATAAAGATATTGCTCGGGAGTGCAGGGATAAAATCAGAAAGGCCAAAGGACAATTGGAGCTGCAGCTAGCAAGGGATGTGAAGGATAACAGGAAGAGGTTCTACAAGTATGTCAGTAACAAGAAGAGGATCAGGAATGGTGTCGGTCCCTTATTGAATGGGGCAGGTATCCTTGTGGTGGATGATGCGGAAAAGGCTGAAGTACTCAATACTTTTTTACTTCAGTCTTCACAGGGAGGGCCAGCTCCCAGGCTACTACACTGGATAACGCAGAATGGAAAGAAGAAGAGCGGCCCTTGGTGATGGAAGGTCAGGTTAGGGACTACTTAAAGAAGTTGGATGTGCACAAGTCTATGGGGCCAGATGAACTGCATCCGAGGGTGCTGAGGGAGTTGGCCAATGTGATTGCAGAGCTACTGGCCATTTTCTTTGAAAACTCGTGGCGAATGGGGGAGGTCCTGGAGGATTGGAAAAAGGCAAATATAGTACCTATCTTCAAGAAAGGGAAGAAGGAGGATCCGGGGAACTACATACTGGTCAGCCTCACCTCAATCCCTGGAAAAATCATGGAGCAGGTCCTCAAAGACTCCATCCTGAAATACTTGGAGGAAAATAGAGTGATCAGGAACAGTCAGCATGGATTCACCAAGGGCAAATCATGCCTGACCAAACTGATTGCCTTCTATAATGAAATGACTGGATTTTTGGATGCGGGAAGAGCTGTTGATGTGATATATCTTGACTTTAGCAAGGCTTTTGATACGGTTTCCCACAGCATTCTCATCAGCAAGTTAAGGAAGTGTGGGTTGGATCAGTGGACTGTAAGGTGGATAGAAAACTGGCTAGATCATCGGGCTCAGCGGGTAGGATCAATGGCTCAATGTCTAGTTGGCAACCAGTAATGAGTGGAGTGCCCCAGGGGTCAGTCCTGGGGTCGGTTCTGTTCAACATCTTCATTAATGATCTCGATGATGGGATATATTGCAGGCTTAGTAAGTTCGTGGATGACACCAAGCTGGGGGGAATGGTAGATAGTCTGGAGGGCAGTGACAGGATTCAGGGAGACTTAGACAAATTGGAACACTGGGCCGAAAGAAACCTCATGAGATTCAACAAGGACAAGTGCAAAGTCCTACACTTAGGACAGAAAAATCCCATGCACTGCTAAGGGCTGAGGATTGATCGGCTAAAAAGCAGCGCTGTAGAAAAGGACCTGGGGGTTATGGTGGACGGGAAGATGAATATGAGCCAACAGTGTGCTCTTGTTGCCAAAAAAGGCAATGGCATATTGGGTGGCATCAGTAGGAGTGTTGCCAGCAGATTGCGGGATGTGATTATTCCCCTCTATTTGGCACTGGTCAGGCTGCATCTGGAATACTGTGTCCAGTTTTGGGCTCCCTACTACAGAAAGGATGTGGAAAAATTAGAAAGAGTCCAGCAGAGGGCAAAGAAAATGATTAGGGGGCTGGGGCACATGATTTACAAGGAGAGACTGAAGGATCTAGCCTTATTTAGTCTACAGAAGAGAAGACTGAGGGGGGATTTGATAGCAACCTTCAACTACTTGAAGGGATGCTCCAAAGAGGAGGGAGCTAGGCTGTTCTCAGTAGTAACAGAGGACAGAACAATGAGCAATGGTTTCAAGTTACAGCTGGGGAGGTTGAGTTTGGATATTAGGAAAACCTTTCTCACTAGAAGGCGGTGAAGCATTGGAATGGGCTACCTAGGGAGGTGGTGGAATCTCTGTCTTTGGAATCATCTAAGGCCTAGTTAGACAAAACCCTGGCTGGGGTGATTTAGTGGGAGTGGTCCTGCTTTTAGCAGGGGTTGGACTAGATGACCTCATGAGGTCCCTTCCATCCCTATTATTCTATGATTCTATGACGCCCACTGACTTCATGGTACTGTTGGAGAACTGGTCCTGAATGCCCAGAGCTGGATTTAAACACTCCCAGGGATGGGGCTGGGATGGGAGGTGGAGGTGCTTAGATGCCTGTCTTCATTCCTCCCTTTCCTTGTTCATTTCACAATCAGGTTCTCGTGTCTGCACTATCCCAACCATTCTTGGGCAAGAAATTAAAAAACCCTTCCATGCTATAAAGGGAGTTTTACATTACTCAACAACAGCCTGGGAAAACGGCCTCCACTGCACTATATGTGGAGCAGTTACACACCCTTCTATACTCTTTTCTGTCTTTATCTTTTTGGTCTCTGTCTAGGAAGAGTTGGGCTGAACAATAGAAGATTGGTAACCAGAACAATCCAGTCCCTGGCACCGGAACCCCTAGCGCCCAATGATGTTATTGCTTTGGAAGAAAGAGACAAGGCGCCCGATAAATTCTACCATCCAGGAACCCCTGCCAGACCCTCCCACTAAGCAAACACCAGCAATTCTGCAAACATTCAAGGAAGGAGAAATCCCCTGGCGCCCATAATCACACACTGTTAGAGAGGAAATAGAGGAGGATGCAAGATGGCCAAGGAGTGAGGGTCCTGCAGACATCTCCTGGTTAGTCGGGAGTGGGGATCGATTCTCTCAGCACGAGATCTCCGCACATTAGCATTAGCTTTGTTACCTACCTTTGGCTGGGTTCACACAGCGCAAGGCACAACGGGAATAGCAGCACTTCTGATTTCTTCTGCAATCAGAATCCTGGGCACACTCGTTAGGTTCTGCCCGAATGC
>ML685852.1:10541791-10575403 GCA_007922175.1 Pelusios castaneus | reverse complement strand
ACTGGGCTCCCTCAGTTACCATCTCTCCTTCCTTGAGCAAAAGCTAGCGCACAAGCTGCAGTCAAACCTCAGGGATGGTTTTCAGCAATGAAGCGGTGACTAATAAAGGGGGGAGAGGGAGAATTTTCAGAGGCCAGCTCACGGCAGTAGAATTCCCTCCCACCAAGGCTAATGTTTGGCCACAGTCTCTGCAACCTTCAGGGCAAATCCCAGGACTCATCTGTTTGACATGGAGTTTCTCAGTAAAAAACAAAATTACCTCTCTGCCCGAACGCTACAATCTCGGTCTATATCTAGAACAGATGTTTGGATTTCTATTTGTTTGTTGGGATACTTGGACAATTAGTATTTTATTAGTAAGGGTCGGTAAATGACAATTTCACTGTGCACACAGAACCCAGCAAAAATATTTTTATCAGTAATGAACGAAATGTACAGATGAGGAGAGCAAGTATAAAGAGAGCTGGAGAGCTGATTACAGTTTGATTTAAGGCTGTTTACTTTGCTTATTTTGACAGATGATTTTGACAGTTTGTGTTTTGAGGGCTACAAAACTTTTAATTTTTAAATCCCAGTGTGGACTGTCACTAAATAATCATTTACTGGCACTCACCCCACCCACCCACACACATAATTTTCTGCAACTAAGAAACATAAACATGGAAAATAATACTTAAAAATAAGCATCAATATATGTCATAATTATATAGAAATGAAAATCCAATTCTGTCAAACCTACCTCTTACAAGCTCAAATGCCATGATAAATTTGACCATCGGGGTACATAGTTCTCTTATGTACATAGCTCCGTTTTTTTTATAGTATTTCTCACCATGATATCTTAGCATTGTTTGATAAAGACACACCGGAGACCGACGGATGGGGAGAGATTTCTGGAAAATCTTCTTTAGTCAAAAAAATAATTTTCTCCCCTTCCTCACTGGAAAAGTGAGATTGGGAGAGAAATGAGGCCAGGCAGGGATGGGTCAGCCATGGACACATTTCATTGCAATCCCTTGGCACCCAAGGGAGTTAGTTAGACACAATCCACCACTGTCTGCTTATACTAAATGCCACACAACACAGAGTTTTCCTATCTGTCTCTGTGGTTTGACCAGGCTCAGGGGTCACAAAGGGATTGCTTCTTTCCTTGGTCTAAAAAGCAGTTGTGACCCCAGAATGTTGGATGCAGCCATCAAAGGGTTAAAATCTGTCCTTAAGATTTATTGGCTGATCAAGCTGGCTCCTTTGGGCACAAAGGCTGCAAATAAGGCAAAATATTGCCCTGCGAGTTTTCCAATGGAACGTCTTCAGCTGCTGCCCTGAAGGAGTTACAGCACAGGGACCCCTGTAAAGCCCCTGTTCGCTGCCCTTCCTTGGGATCACACCCTGATATCCTCTGCCCTGGGGCAGGACTGGAGCCAGCCACTCTCTGTACTAACCTGGCCTCTGCCCCCATGCAGATGGTAGCTCCGTCCAGATGGTGAGAAGCCCCAGGAGGAGGAAGACGCCCAGTGACTTCATGGTACTGATGGAGAGCTGGGTCTGAATGCCCAGAGCTGCGTCAGCTGGGATTTAAACATTCCCGGGGTGGGGCTGGGTGGGGCTGGGTGGGGTGGATTAGGTGGAGGTGATTGAGTATCTGCCAATGTTCTGCCCTTTCCTCATTCATTTCACAGTCAGCTTCACTTGTTGGGATTGTCCCCACCATCCTTGGGCAAGAAACTAAAAGAATGTATTTATACTGTAAAAGGGGAATTTGGGAACAAAGTGAGTGGGACATTTCAGGCTCAGCACCAGCCTGTTCATGGTATCCCAGTGGAACAACTGGCGTGTGAACTGGGAAGGGAACATGCAAGGTATCCAGGTTCTCTCTTGGGTTCCCTAGACATCAGCTCTGCTCCGTGCAGGCTTTTCTGCCTACAGCCCAGGGCTGTAATACCCTTTGGTACTGAAAAGTAGCAATATTGCCAATCCCAAATGTTCATATATCACAAGTCAGGCTCACCAAAAATAATGAGATTGGCTTTAAAATCATGAGATTATGTAAAAAATCATAGATTTGGCTTTCTTTGTATGTGTGTTTTTGCTTTTTGAGCCTTTAGAGTGCACTGGGATCAGTGCCCCGAAGACTAAAAACTTACTTTTCTTTAAGAACAAAGACTAAAATCATCACATAGCCACCTGACTCCAGGAGCTGTGGCTTTAAGGAACAGAATAATTACCACGAGACTCATGTCAAAATTATGAGAGTTGGCAAGACTGAAGTAGGGTTGGCAGAATTAGATTTTTTTTTAAAAAAATATTTAGACTGATAATATCAATGTTTATTTTTTTATTAATTTACATTTTCATAGTTGTGGGAAAATATAGGGGTGGGGATGCTTCAGACAATAAGGGGATCATGCAATAATTACTTAATGACAGCAAATGAGATTCCAAAAGTTAAAGCTTTACAGCCAATAAAACACAAGTTCGTTAACATCATAGCTCAAAATATATCCAGTGTATATTAAATCAAACTTGAATACATTTTCAAGGAGTATTTCTCTTACTTTGCCCATTTGCAAATTTTGATTGTTATAGATGAGTTTTTGTTTCCAGTGGTTTATTGTTATAGATGAGTTTTTGTTTCCAGTGGTTTATTGTTATAGATGAGTTTTTGTTTCCAGTGGTTTGTATGTAGAGTGAAATGGACATGTAGATACAAACCTAATGCTTTCAGGGTCTCTGGTGCCATCTAGTGTAATTTAATTAATGTTTGTACAGGAATTTGTGTGCTTGATTCACCACACCCTGTCCCCACTAAACCCAGGGTTCTGTTGAAGATGTTGGTATGCCAAGCCTATACTGGGGAGCTGATTGGAAAAATTCCAGCAAAACACTTGTTGGAACGTGCCAATTCACTGAAACTGAAATGCTTTGTGGTGGTGGTTTGATTTCAGTGGAGTTGCAATGGAACAAAAGGCAGATGTCAAAAGCAGAGATGCCCAGGTTTGTGGCTCAGGGGCAGCCTGCCAGGCAGGTTTCCCTGGCACTGGGGCTCCATTCCCTGTCCCAGAGAATGTGGAAATTTCTGTTTTTAATGCAAATCAGAATAAAATCAGATTCTGAAATATCTCTTTGTGAAATGGACTCATCTCTGGCTCTTAAAACATCCCCTTAAAGCAGGGGTCTCAAACACGTGGCCCGTGGGCTGCATGTGGCCCACAGAGTTACTTCCTGTGGCCCGCAACCACATCCAGAATTTGTAAAATAATTATAATTTATAATGTAAAATTTTAAGTGTGTTTATTTGATTACTCTTTGTCTTTCTGATGATACTGCCATCTTGACTTTTAATAGCATACTACATTACTCTTCATTTTTTTCATTTTTGACTATACTTCTGTATCATTGTATGAAAAGGTTTCAGTGATGCGGCCCTCAGATCAATATCCTAGTCCTCATGTGGCCCTCGTGGTGATTTGAGTTTGAGATCCCTGCCTTAAAGCCATGGAAAACCTGGCTGGAATCTGAAAAATAAATTAATTAAAGAAGGAAGGTGCTCAGTTTATAGTGCCACCAATACAATTCAGTTTGCATCACAATTTCTGCTTAAAGGTCAACCTTTCTTAGTCCTCTAATATCAACATGCTTAGTGGGATTCCTCTGAAATATGGGGCACTCCCAAGTAGGGCTAGTGACCCAAATTTGGGGCCATTGAAGACAGAGATTGCAGATTAAGAAAATAGCCAGTTCCCAAAAAGTTTCTGTATGGTGTAAGTGGGGTTTTTCGTTCAGCCCTACAGATCAAAATGTTGTTGAGCTGCAGGTCAAAATAGTGTCAGTCTGCTGACCTTTACCCAAGTTAGTGTGTGGTATCCACTGTATCTCTGAAGGATCCAAACTCAGAACAAGATTTAAGAACAAGATTTTTTTATAGTGCGTGTGCGCCAAGACAGAAAAACGGCTAGGCCTTTTCCATGCCTGTCATTTTATACACTTTAAAGCTTGGCATTTGTAAGTGTTCTATAATCCAAAAGGTTGTTCAGATTATGCTGAAAATTGGTGTGTCTCATGGGGGTGAAGGATAGCTGTAGTGTTTCAAATTTTGGATCATTTGATTTAGGGGTTCCTGAGATACAAGTTCCCCAAATAATTTCCTTCTGCTGCCTCATACTGTTAAATTGGGAGGTACTAATGACTGGATGACGTCAATGAGATTAATGGGAGTGTACTCATGGTCACATTAACATTAACTAAGTCCACGCCAAAGACAAAGGGAGTGTTGGACTGAGTGGTTGGATTTGCTACAATTTGTGAGTCAGCAGTGGCAATTTTCTTTTGGTTTCGGGGAGGGGTGACCCTTTTGGGAGGGGCTGAGGACTCCTTGCCACCTATGTGAGCCAGGTATTACCTCAGCCTCCCAGGAACCTACATGGCACATAATAAATAACAAAACACTTCCAGCAGAAGCCACTAAGATCTCAGCCATCCCTTTCTAGGGGGGGGCATTGATTGTTCTGCCCCAGGACCCAGAATGGCTGTTGGTGGGCCTGCTTAGAGACTTCCTTGACATTTGCTCTGCCTCGTAGGAGTGCAGAATAGGGTTAGTGACCCATGCTGGAGACCATTTGAGCCAGGGATTCTGGAGATATAAACCCTGAAAAAAAACAGCGCTTTTTCAAAAAATTTCTAGCTGGTGTAGTTTTGGTTTTTTGTCTGTCTGTTTGATTTGGTTTCTCTTTTTGCAGTGAGCTAGAGACAGGGTATATTCCTGTGACGCATGTTAAAATGATTTCAATCTGTCAATGTTTGCCCGAGGTAGTCTTTGGGGGACCCAAACTGTGACTGTGACCGGGCCTCATGACAAGGGGGTACTGCTGACCTCAAGCTTGCAGTTTGAGATTGAGGGGGACAATGCAGCCCCTGCCACCCAAGCTATATCCAGGTTAAAAAGTGGGCAGACATGGCCCTTTCACTTTTAAAAGTTGTTGGCCGTGACCCCTCTGGCACTCCAACGCTGCCTCCCCTGGCACTTGACTCTGCAGTCCCAGTTACTCCTATGTGACTCATTTCTGTCCCATCATGCATTGCCAAAACTTCCCAAAAGACAGTGCACTGTCTGGTGGTGAGGTACATTGCACTGTGCGTTGACCCAAACACTCCTGGTGAGTATGTGGAGCACCAACGTGAGGACCCAAGTGTGCACATGCACAAGCAACATGCTATTTGCAGAAGGAAAGTGCACATCACTGAGTGACCCCTCCTTTAGGTGATGGTGGATGGCCTTTGGGAGAGGCCACCACTAGTTCCCTGCCCAATCAAGAATGAGTTGAGCCCAAGGAGTCCAGCAGAGTCCATGGATATGGTCAAGCCCCTCTGAAAGAGAGCCAGATCAAGGAGCTGAGAGGAGTCAAGTCAAGGAGTCGTGATCATATTTTGAACATCTGCATGATTTACGGTCACCAGTGTCTCGTTTGGTGATTCACATGGGTGGGGATTATTTTATGGGCAGAGCACGGAAGAGTACTACCACCACCACTATTTTTCCCAATCAGAGCTCTGAACTCAGTTGACTCCCAGATCTGACTCCTCCCTAGTGTCTACTCTGCCCTTTCATTGTTCGCGTGCCTCTCCAATCACTCCTCTCATGTCTCATTTGGTGCATCCCTTCCTTTTTCCCTCCTTTCAGTATGAGTCCTCCACAGCCCTGTAATTGTTTCCCATCTTTCCCCTTCTATACCCTAGCTCTACATGTTTGAGTTTTCTTGCATGACTTTGAATGCAATCTCTATGCCAACCACCTATCTTCCTCCACCCAGTTCCATATCTCAGCTCATCTGTCCAACTTCTTCTTCTAAACATTCAGCTGTCAATTTAATTTCAGCCTGGCCAGGAGTGAGCTAGCACTCTTTCTCCTTGAAGCCATCCTCTGTTCTGCTTTCCCTTCCATTGTGGATCCAGCAGCAACAATTCCCAGTCACTGCAGTCCACAGGTCATCATCTTCAGCTCCACTATCTCCTCACAGACTCATGGCTAAGCTCAGCTCCTGGCTAATTCCTGGCACACTCCCACCCTCAGCGCCTGAATAGCAAAAGGAGGCAGGGTCCCCTGCGCCGGCTCAGCACTCGTTTGCTACCACTTGGTAGCAACTGGAACTGGAGTCTGACACTTGTTTTTTGAAGGCTGCCCTGAAGGAGGGTCTCCAAACAGTGCAGCCCCTTGTAACTGCCTCAGCTCCCTCTGCATTTGCTATTAAATCACAACACACTAATGCTTTGCTTGCTTATACAAATGGAACCTTTCACCAGCATCCCCGTCTCAGGAACATCAAGGTACAGATGATCATATGCCTGAGATCAGCTTTCTACCCACCAGACTGTGGAGAGGGTAATTCAACAAGTCAGTCTCACAGAGTGGGGTTTGGGAATTAGCCCCACCCTAAGGTACAGGGCAGCAGAGGTTGGTAGAAGAGAATGTGCTATTGCTATGGATTTCATTACTCTGTTTACCTATTGGACCAGATTTGTCCCTAGTGTAACCCCACTGACGTCAAGCTGCAGAACCCACATCCATTGATGCCTGGAGAGTTGCAGTGGGGATGGATAGACAGGTCACCTAGCAATATAGCTGATGCAGGTATGAGGGAGTGTGCTACCCCAGAGAACTCCTGCTGTCATACCCTGGCACCGTGGCCTTTGGATGCATGGCTGTATTTTGTTTGTGGAAAACAAGACAGAGAAGAAAAGAGACCGGTCGGTCCCTGTGTCTGCTGCATTCTGGGCTGTTTGTCATTGTCGTGTTCGTTGGACACAGAGAGGATTCCAGAAGAGCAAGCTGCACATTCATGCTGGCCCCACTCCTTCCAGACTCCATTAATAACAGCCCCGTGGGTCTGTGGTCAGCACACCTCTGCGAGTCATCCTGCACGGCGAGCAAGGAAATTATTTGCTTTCTTTGAAATGATCAAGGGCTGGGGGCAGGGGGCTGGGTCTCTTTATCCAAGCACAGAGGGTGTAATTCACAGTGACACAGAGAAACATGGGCCCCTTCAGCTCTCTCCGGAACAGGAGCCTGCCTGGTTTGTGTATTTATTTAACCACCGGCCAGGCTGAAACGCAGGCTTGCTGGGCTACGGGGAGGCCTGTGCTTCACAATAGCCCTTTCTGCCTGGAAGTCTGGGGACTCTCTGGGCTGCTGAGCTGGAGTGAACTGGCCTCCTCCGTGCGGTATGCGTTACAGACAAATCGTTAAAGACCCGTGCCGTCAGGCTCCAGGTGAATCCACGGCAACCTGTGCCTTGTGTGAATGCAGGAGACCAGGGACCTCAAGGTGGGCCTGAACCTCTGGGGCTGAACTAACAGCAGGTTTCGGAGACAGTGAAGCTGACCCAGGCTGCAAGCAGGAGGGGTTTGGCTGGACACATCAGCAATACTTGTGTTGTGGGTGCCAGGGAGCTCCCAAAACAAACCCAAATCCAGCCCCACTCCAAAGGCTGTAAGACTGACTTGTCATAACAGGGAGAGTCAGAAATGGGCCTGGATGGGCAAGGAAGGACAAGGATAATAATGGCATTCACAGATCCAGACCAGCCAGGACTATTCTGATCATCTGAGTCGGACCTCCTGCATCGCCCAGGCCAGAGAACCTCACCCGGGTTCTAGACCAAACCCCTGCCTTGCTACAGCGCTAGCTCTTTTAGTCATGTCTAGAGCAGCCCCTTGCCCTTCCCCCCCGTCACAGGAGAAAATCCCACTTCGTAAGATGCTTCCTTGTTTGTTTTAAAGAATAAGGCAGCTCAAAGTCAGGCTGTCCATGCTCCTCTGATATTTGGCCTAGGTATGGTCTGAAATGGCCTTAATCTACCTGATTTCTTTTCCTGCATCGGTGTTTCTAATGTGGCTGTCATCCTGCTATCCAGGGATAAGCCTAGAGCGTCATGGGTGGCTCTCAATTTCCCCTGAAAATTCCCAGGCAGGCCCGGCTGAGGACCTCAGTTCACCTCCCTGCCATCCTCCCTACCGCAGACCTGCCTCTGGCAAAGCCTCCCACTTGGCAGGCCAAGCCCAGGCTCCCCTGGGGCTCGCGCCATCTCTGAATAAGCTCCCCTGGCTCAACAAGCCATCTGTACCCTCTCTCAAAGCCACTCTCTCTAGGACGGGCCGTTCATCTGACGCAGTGTTTTCTAACCAGTTCAGAACAAAGTGAACACAAACTGTCCTTTTTTCCCCAACAGGGCACCTTTTCATTTAGCCCATGGGGTGGGGGGGCCATGGGTGGAGGGCCTGTGGGATGAAATCAGGGAGGTCTGGACTCCTGAGTCCTTGTCTTAATCTTGACCCATCAGGGGAGAATTGTCCGATGCTGGGGAATGAACGGCCTATTTGGGATTGAAATACCCATGGGTGTTCAACTCGTCTATGCATCACCACGGAGGAAAAATTGACATTTGATTTCAGCTCCAAGACACTCTGAGCTACTAATCTGCATAGCTTTGCCGTGGGGTCCTGCTATGTTGCGCTGTGACCCCCTGCTCTGAGCAGGGCTGGCAGTTCAGTAAGGAGCCAGGCCCTTAACGATCAACAGAGCACATCCCCCCACATGGGGAGCGGGGAGTCTGGGTTCTCTGTTCAGTGTTTCATTTGTGAAAACAAGGATTCTTCTGAGGAGTGGGTGAAAGGTCAGGACGTGGATTTCCTTTCCAGAGGGCAGTCGCCTTTCACAGTCCCCCCATTCATCCGCAGTCAAACAACCCACTTGTGTGTAGCTCTTCGGGGCACTCATGGAAGAAAAACTGGGGGAGGAGTCAGGATGGGAGGGTTCCCTTAAAAATTCCTTGGAGAAAATAGCAGGATAAATTTTGTGGCTGGTTTCTAGCTGCAATCTGAGTGACTTTGTTCGGAGTTAGCTCTGTGCCTGTTCGCATGTGCAACACACACTTGCAGACCCATTTGGAGGGAGCTGTTTGTTTTATCCACTTAGCTTCTGCTGGTTTCAGCTGAGATCTTGGCTGCTGTGGGCACTAATTGTTTTAAGCATTAGAACAGGGCAGACGTGCCGGCAGCAATCTTTGGGTGCAGCTGAGCTCTGTGCCTATATGCCATCCCAGCTTGCTGTCTCCTGATCCCCAGGAATGATGGGGACTGGTTCAGCACTTGACACAAGTTAGAGCAGTCTCAGAACTGCCCTGCAAAGGGCTATATATGCCCGCCAGGGATTCCTTACTCTAAGAGCCAATTTCATCTGCCCATTTAGGGCATCTTTCCAGCTCCTTTCTGTCACTCCATAGGTGCCAAGGGGACAGAGTGAAACCATTTGTCTCCCTTTCTGGGAAGTTTCTATGTCTCAGGACACCGATGAGCTCATAACATTGAAAAATTGCATTTAAACACTTCCAGAGTAAATTACAAGGAGCTCTAGGTGTGCCACCTATTCTCTGCTGGCATGGAGGCATTGGCAGGGTTCCTCCTTCCATGCTCAGGCTCTTTATTGTTTTATTTTTCTCTGTCTCTAGTCACAGGTGAAAAGCGACAGCCTAAAATTCAGGTTACTCCCGTCACAAATGGTCCCAAGAGTTCCACATCCAGCAAGACCATAATCCATTCCCGTCCTTCAATCAGACTTTCCTGGGATGGTCCAAGGAGGGAGGGAAAACTTTCCAATAAATAAAATTGGTCTCCGAACAACCTGCCAGAGTTGCTCCAGTCCGCGCAACAAGGGTGACCAGACGTTCTGATTTTATAGAGACAGTCCAAATATTCAGGACTTTTTCTTATATAGGTGCCTATTACCACCCCCGCACCTCCTGATTTTTCACACTTACTAGCTGGTCTCCCTATGTGCAATTGTCTCCGGTGACAAATCTTTTGTGCCTTCCCTAGTCAGCAAGTTTCCCATTGCCACCTTGGCAGGGAAACTCAAATAATGTTCCAAATGCAATAAAAGCCCTTCAGTGCAGAGACTGGAGCAGCATTCTCCGTATATCAGTGCACAGCTGCGGTCCACTGGTTGATTTATGTATCTCACTTGCGCTATTTTAGTTTTCAGCTCTTCATGGTATTGGGCAGCATTCTGAAAAATGAGTGGCTAAAGTTAGACTCACGATTAGTCCCTAGCTAGACATCTTCATCAACGGTCTGATTTTCAAGAGTGGCAGGCAAAGATAGCAGCGGGGTGCCAGCACTTTTTAAAATTGGGTGACTTTTTTAGGGGCCTGACTATGGAGTTACGATTCTAAGGCGCTGAAGGATGGTCCAGTGGTAAGAAATTTGCCTGCTCATGGGAGCTGATCTGCTACATGATTCCTGTGTGACATTGGACTAATCCTCCTGTGGCGCTTGCCATTCCCGTTCCAGGATGGTCAGAGTTTGGTTGGTAAATGCCCCCCTCCAAATCTTTTTAACTCCTGCCCTCTGTCCACCCAGCATTGCCCCCTCTCCCCCCACTGAGCGTCCCCAGCCTCAGTGGCATACCAAGGGACAGGGTGAGAGGGCACTATGCACCCAAGTACTGGCTGAGGGGGGCAGTCTGCAGCTCCCTTGTTGAGCCCGGCGTGAGGGTGGGTGGGAAAGGAGCTGGGTCAGCACAGCTGATGGCGGGGCGGCAGTTCCTCTGATGAGGCTGGCACGAGGGGCAGCATCACCCTCCCTTGGTACACCACTGCGCCTTGGGCTGGGGAGCTGGCACTCGCAGCCGAGCAGGGGGCTTTGCCAGCTACGGGGGAGCCTGCTTGGACAGGGCTGCCTCACTCATCGGCCTGAGCAGGGGGGCTGCACTGGTGCCCCACACTGGCAAGGTTCTGGCTCCTGCTGCCCCACACGCTGCCAGTGGGAGTGGTGGCGGCCAGCGTCAGGTTCCCCTCTCCTCCTGGAGGTCCTGCCAAGGCCCCTCTTAGCCTGGGTCCCTGGGCTGCAGCCCCTAAAGCCCCTGCCTTAATCTGGCCCTGCTTGGATGGGTCTGTCGGTGCTTTGATCAAAGCTTTCAGCTTTAAGAAAAATTAATCCAGAAGTAAGAAGCAGAATTGAACCCAACTTGGAGATGGTGAAGCTGCCTTTTATATCCTTTGCCATGTCGCTTGTCCCAAACACAAGCTCACAGTCACACATGAGCAAAGAAAAGCACTTGGAGTCTCCTGTCCACAGGCATGTGTCCTTACACGTCCTGCTATTCACAGCCAGGTGTAGCCCCTGGCTTCTTTCCTTGGGTGCATTGTATAGCTGATTGCCCTTCATGGGCGATCAAGCAGGTTAGATAGGGCTGATGCTAAGCTGCCCAGGGTGTCATCCAGCCTCCTGGCACAAGTTACACAGATCTACCACACGTACTGATAACTTACAATACAAAGATGAGATGTACATACAAGCAAGATTATCAGACTTAGCAAATTATAACTTTTCCATTAATACCTTATGTGATATCTTGTTGACAAGTTCCAAAGGGGTAACCATGTCAAAATAGTTCAGCAAAACAAACAGGGAGTCTGGTGGCACTTCTAAAGACTAACCAATTTATTTCTTGCATGAACTTTCTTGGGAGAAAATCCCACAAAAGATCATGCAATAAATAAACTGATTAGTCTTTAAAAGTGCCATCAGACTCCTTGTTTATGATATCTTGTAAGATTCATTGCCGTTTTGTCCTATTGGTATTAATAATGTTATAAATAGTCACTCCTATTTCATATAGTGTCACAGAAGATATAAAACTTTATGATATCATCAAAACCAAGAATACCTTACATCCATGTGGGAGGATTTTGAAGTAGCAGCTAAAGCTAAAAATTCTTCCATGTTTTGGAAGATGGTGACAGTGGTGTTTTGGTAGATATTTCAATTGAGGAATCCCATATTAATGGTGAACCTGGGTAGCTCACTTTGTCCAGGTCTTTAATGATTCTCCCCAACCATTTTTTAAAAATCTAATTCTACTGTAGCTGATGCAATAAAGGAGTATCTCTTTGAGCTACCACGTTGGCCTTCAAATAATGGACAGTGAAGTGCAGTCATTTATTTTAGCCCAATAATGGAAAAAAGCGCCAGCAGGTTTTCCTCTTGCTGACTTTTTACAGGAGAGTTTTGATTGGTGGTCTACAGTCATGGCTAAATTATTTACTGTCATTAACCATACTGGATGGATTCCATCTGCCTGGAAGTCTAGAATCATAGTTCCCATATTTTTTTTAAAAAGGGACAAAGTATCCTGTTTCATATAGACCTATTCATTTGTTAGAGGTGAGAAGGAAAATGAATTCCAGATTCTTACTAAATAACGTGAAATATGGGCTTTAGAGGCTAATTTATCACATGAAGAGCATTCCACCTTTAGGACTGGTACAGCCACAGATCATAATTATTTTATTTTATCCTAGACGATTTATAAACATACTGTGGTGAAGGGTATTGTATTGCATGCTGCTTTCATACAGCTAAACATAGCACTTGATTCTATTAACTGAGAGAAACTTTTGGGCAAAATTAAGAAGAATGGGTATCAGTATAGGATTTTTTTTATATTTTGGGTGTGCTACTGATGGACAATATAGCTAGGATAAGAACTAACGTCAATGGAGAATGTATGAATGTTTTCCCGACTTCTGTGAGAATTGCCAGGGGTGCTTTCCAGCACTTCTTTTTAATGTATATATTAATGATGTGGATCTTTTAAAGATAATTCCTCTTCACTGCAAATCAAGGCTAGCTCTATTGCAATGTTGTTCTATGCTGCTGAGATGGCTGTTTTATCCCACACTACAAGAAGACTCTGCCAGTTATTGTAACGGTTTTCTTCATGTTCTAATTCTCAAGAATTGAGTTCAGTTATAAAAAGATCAAGGTCATGATTCTGGAAAAGAGCCCACCACAAATGAAGTGAAGTAGAAGACCGTTGTAGAACAAGTCTCTGCCTTTAGTCGTTTAGGAATAGAGGTTAATCATCGGGCTATTGGTTTGCTTATGAGAAAGACTTAAAACAAAAAGGCCCTTCGCTTTACTGCAGGGGGTGCCCTGTTTTACCAGCTCGTATCGTGGGAAGACAGTTTCTTCAGCACTAGGAATTTTTGATGCCGAAGTAACATTGCAGGCAGTGTATAGAGACGAAGTTCTGTTGAGAAGCCAAATTTTGGCCTTAGTGTGGGTGGTTCAAAGTAATTTTTAAAAGAGACATTTAAGTCTCCCAAATTCTACCTTGGCTTCCTTTTTCCGTGCCAAAATGGGTGTTTTTTTCTGTGAGTAGTAGAGTTTCTGTCACTTTACTTAAATGTTGGTCTAAGATCTGTACTTTTCCAGATTATAGATTGCCCCATCTTTGCTTCAGGAGATGGAGGAACAACCTATGCACTCCTTATTTCTGTGATATTAGCCCCGCCCGTGTATTATAGGCGTTGGAGGCATTTGCTTCTGCCTAGCCCCATTTTATAAGCTCTCTCTTTGTCTCCTGCAAGGCGTCTTTGGTTTGGCTGATAGAATATCCGTGGTTTTCTTCTGCAAAACAAGCTTCTGTAGGGGCTAAAGCAGGGAACAGCATTTCCTAAACTCAGAAACTGTTAGTTACAGTGGCAAGAGCCAACAGCAGGAATTCACACTTCCCAGTTACGTAGCAGTTTACATGGGAGCTAGGGAAGGGGGGGAGAGGACAGTGCAATGTGCATTTGTCTGGATTCTGAGTTGGAAAACAGACTCATGGGTCAAATAGATCCCCGTTCTAGTCCTGACACCATCAGCAAGCCCTGCATGACAAGGAGAAGTCGTTTCCCTTTGTGCCTCAGTTTCCTCCTCTGTAACATAGGATAATGAAAATGAGCTCCTGGACACTGGGCTTGTGAGAACAGATTCGTTAACATCTGCCAAGCACTTTGAGATCCTAGGCTGCAAGATCCCAGCACAAGGCCCTATATTGATTGCCAGCGGACATCATTGTGGTCTTTCTCTGCTGGCTTCCACAGCAGGGCGGGTGCTTCCTTCTGCCCTCTCCCTTGCCCCCTCTTTCATCTTCTCCTCGGGAACTGGCATTGCACCAATGAGAGCGGTGTCCAAACAGCAAGGCTGCAGAAGGTCCACGGGCAATTTGCAAGGGACATATACTTAATCTGTGCCTCTCTCACCCCTCCAACCTTGCAGGGTGTGCACAGAGCTGAAACAAGGGTTAATGTTAGCCTTTAGGCAGCCCAGAAGAGAGGAGGATGAATTGTTACACTGCCGCCTCTAACATGGATACACCATTGTCATACAAGCATAGGGCCAATCGGGGCTCGGGGATCAGCAACAGAGCCAGGGATTAGCTGGACAAGAAATAGTCTAAAATCCTGGCTGATGGGTAGGCTTTCCAAACCTCAATAACAAGCGTTAGACCGCCAGACCCCGCCCGTTTCCTTTGTGTCTATAGCTCTGTAGGACTTGCGATGCAGGGATTGCGGATGGGGAGGTAAGTAACTAACTCACAACAGAGATTCATCATAACCAGGAAACTCTGACAGTCAAACCTTCCTCCTCCTGAAATGCTGCTCTCCTTTCTCCATCTCACTCTCCCAGAAACAGGCAGGAGCAATGCCCAGGCTCCATCTTTTACCAGGAAGAGCTTTCTAGCAGCAGGATTCGCTGTGCTGATGCCCTGCCTGCTGAAGCATCAGGGTCCGGTTTGCATCTGATTTGTTGCGTTGCCACCAAGAACTCTGACCAGGCTGGGACGCTGTCACCGCAAACCCTGGATTTATGGTGCAGAAAGCTGCTTCCAAATGTAACATGGAAAACGCTGTAAGGGTTTATTGTCTACACTGCACTCGGAAGTGTGGCTGCAGCTGGGGGAGGCTGACCTCTGCTAGCTTTTGTTATCAGTTGGCTGTGTGGTCTCCCTGCGTGCTGTTCCAGCTCTGTGCAAATAGCTGGCCCAGCAGACCTCCACAGTTCCACCCAGAAAGACGACAGACTCGGTTAGGTGACGAAGGTGCTTGGCCAGGTTTATTGTCAATGATGCACAGGAGTAGCTCCCAGTCTACACGTAGGCTAGCATGTGTGCTCTAGACAATGGTGGTTCAGTCAGCAACGGGACACTGCTGCCCCCTTGGTTGGACAACTACACACCTCCCATGAGTTCTCTTTTATACGTTGCTACATAGTACAGTCCAGACATAGAAACACTAGCCTAACGCGGCTACCCCCCTGGAGCTCGTCCAGACATAGCTACACACCCTGCATCTAGTCCCTGCTGGTTTGACCAAACACCTCCGTCCGGCATCCTCTCCTCCCACCCTTGTCCTTACTCAGGGTCGCCATATTCCTGAAACATCTCCCAGGAGGGTGTTTACCTGGGTATCCAGCACCTGGTGCACAGGAGCACCCGTGTTTTAGCAGTGCTAGCTGTCTTTTTCTGGCCACGTTCATACATCAGTCAGTGACCTTGGAAGCAAAGACCTGCTTTATGGCAGGGCCTGACGTTACTTCATAGCCTGGCTCTTGCTGACTTGAGTTCAGGCCTCCGACCTTGCCCTGGGCTCCATGCGCTCTGCTCCACCTTTAATCTAGCTAGCATGTCTAAAAGTACCAGGGAAGACACAGCGGTCTCGGCTTCAGCCGAGGATAGCAAGAGGAGAACATACCAGGGTCCTCAGTGCGTTTGTGCAGCAGCTCACCTGTCCCATCCTGGGCAGGTCTTCAGGGCAGGGACTGAGTCCTCTTACCTTGTGTGAAGTCACTAGACAGTACTGGGTGCTTATGAACTCTCACCATGAGTGCAAAGCACTGGTTAGTCCTTGATAACACACAAGGAGACGTTGCAGAGCTAGAACCTTCCCCTGGGGATTGGCTATCGTCTGCCCTAATGACCCAGCTTTGATTCTGGTGCCCACTCATTCCAGCTGGGGGTCTCTATAGGACTGGCTGGGAAGCAGGCCAGCATGTGTGTCTGGGAAGCTTGCCCCATCACTGCCAGGGCTGTACACATTCTGCAAGGAAACTCCCTGCTTGTTTGGCACATGAATTTCAGTCCCACACATCCCTTTTCCTGGAAGCGCACATACAGCTTTATCAGGAACACCCCCTTCCCAGGCCCAGCTGAGTCAGCCGCATGGGGGGATGCTGACAGCACAGCAGACCCACCCCCTCTCACTCACTCACTCTCTCTCTCTCTCTCTCTCTCACACACACACACACAGAGCGCGACTGGAGCTACAAGAGGGCAAATTCTGATATGTGAGGAAAAAGCAGCTGAAGGCTGGTGTCATTCTTTGAGTTGGGATTTGCACCCTGGGCTGCCCCAACCTGTGCATTGAGTGTCAGATTATGGGGGTGATGCTTGGCACAAAACGGTCCTGAGACTAAAGCGCCAGTCAAAGCCAGGTAGTGTCTGGAAAACATCTCTTTATTAAAGGGATTCAGTGCCAGGCAAGAGTAGCCTCTGTAACAGACTCGGCTCCAGCGAGGAAGAGGAGGCTTTGCTGCACCCCTTTGCTTTCATTCTACAGCACAGATGACGTCACAGTGCTGTTGGCCCATGAGCTCCTTGGTACATAGCAGCCATTCAAATAAGGCTCAGAAATGGAAGAGATCCCCCATACATGCCACTCCCCTGAGAGTGCCCCACTCTTTCACCAGCTGAGTACATGCCCCAGATTATAGGGAGACCTTCTGTCCCCAGCAGAGTTGTTCTGCTGAAAGTGTGTGGTGGGGTTGGGGGTCACACCCAAGCACACCCCTTGTCACGTAGGAATGTGGCTTCCATAGCATTACGATGGATAGGGACTAATGAGGGGCAGATTCTCCCATCTCCTCTGTAACCCTGGTTCAGCTGCTATTATAACGCACAACACTCTCTGGCTGTCACAGCAGTTAGAGATGGAAAAGACCTCCTAGAAGATCACCCATCCCATCCCAAAAGGATACTACAGGCCAGGCTAATAAGCAAGACAACCTTTAGTGCTGTTACATCTGTGGCGTATTCCTGCACACGCTTTGTAGCAGGATTTCTCCACATGGTCAGCTTGCACCCAGTTATTCATTGGCTGCACAGCAGGTCTTCAGTGGGGGATCAATTGGTATCACTCCATTGACTTATACCAGATGACTTCTGTGGCATATAACGTGGGTGATGAGCAGTCCTCGAAGGCCAGGATCCATTTTGCAATATGAACAGGCGCAGGAGTCTAGTTCAAGGAGGAGACAGGCATGAAAAAGAAGGAGTCAAAGATCATGGCACCGTAGTGATGCCATGATGATTTCCCAGCAAATGGAATCGCCCTCATGTGAGGTACGTGCATTCTTTAAAAACAGAGATTTTACACCAGCGGGTCCTCTTGGCTTGGGAGAGGACTAGTAACGGCCCAATGGCTGGTTGGCTGGAAGCAGGGTGCCAGGGCTTTGTGGAAGGAGGAGTCTCAAGAACTGAGGGTGTCCTGATGCAGAGAGGCCTGTGCAGACTTTATTTTCCAAGGTTCCCAGTGAAAAGGAGAGAGAAATCTCATAAAAATCTCCAGCATGTTTATTGTCAGGATAGCGTTTTATATATATATAATAGGTGTTTAGAAATATTACAATTTTGTGTTCAGAATTCAAGATATGTACACATATTTATAGATTTGTCTGCTATTTGTTGTTTTTAAAATGGTAACAACAAATTCTGCAACAAGTCTGACAAACTCAGGGTGAAAGGTTCTATCTAACAACTTATTCTGGGCTCTTACCTCTTACCTCTTACCTGAAATCAAAGAGCACATTTAAATTCCTGGACAATTAAAGCAAAAAGCTTCAGAGGCAAAGAGGTGTCTGTAGGTGCTTTCATTTCACAGTCAGGATTAGCAGGCCAGTGAAGGGATTTTCCCACATGGGGTGGGGGCAGAAAGTATATCAGAAACTGCCATAATTCCTTCCCCCACCTGCACAGTCTAGTTATGGCTGAGCAGGAGACAAGCTACTGGAGCGATTCACAAAGGAATCGCCTGCTTCGCAAAGCTTGGTGGAAGCTCTCGGCTCTGCGCAGGAGCCTCACTGGAGAGACTGGTGGCCAGGTATTGTCAGTTAATGGCAGCTGCTTTAGAAGATGCTGGTTGTTCTGATGCCCATCTCTTCTCTGTAGGTCCAAACTGACCTCATTCATCACACCCCAGCTCGACCTTGTTAGTTTAGAGGAATGGAACAGCGTCAAAGGCTGTGTCCGCTCATTTTTGGAACAGGGTTTGTGGTTTTTTTGTTTTTTTAACACTCTGAATCCCCACAGGAATAAACAATGACCCTTTACAATAATCTAGGAGAAACAATAACGTGTAGCTACAGTACGTTTCCGCCCCCTGGGTTCAAATGCAGCCTGGCCATCTGCAGGGATCATTTCTTGTTGGCAATCTGGTTTTCCAAATCTTCAAGTCTTGCCGTCATCTGAGCAAGTGGTCGCGTTAAGGAAGCTGAGACAGAAATGAGCCGGCGAGACCTTCTGGTGAGAAGAGGGGACTTACTGCTAGATGATGAGGATGTCAGCCCAACAAAATAGGGCTACTAACTAAATGCACAAATATTTACATGTACTAAATGAAGAGAGTCTTCCTTTGTGTCTGCTGGAACCATCCTTCTCCTGGGTGGCCTACACCCTGACAGTGAGAGATCTGTGATAGGGCCCAATTTAAGACTTTCCCAAGACAGCTTTGGACAACCACAGACATGAGCTTGTCCACAATTTGCCCTCATTTCCCCCCTTCCTGTAGAGACCAACAGACTTAAAGACCTCCTTCATTCTTCTGCTCACGCACAGCACCCTGGATCACAGTAACCTCTCCCTCAAGCAGGAGAGAGCTGGATAGAGTTCCGATAATCCCGTTGACACAGATCCAATGCCTCTTTGGTGTACGCCTGTCAGCCTCGTTACTATGCAATTGTTAAGGCAGCTGGGACCCCCATGCTCCTCCTATAGAGTGATGGGGAGCACTGATGAACTGGAACTCAGCTCTCCTAACTATCACAGCCTGGTCAATGTCATAAACCTCATGGGGCACACTCTGCCCTGCCAGACAGCGCAGGCCATAAAGCCCCACTGGCTGACTTACTACAGAGGGAAAATCAGGGCAGACACTGCCTTTACAGGAGCTGGAACAAACCCAGCTCCATTTGGTTCCTTCTCTGACTGCCACTCAGATGGTGACCCCAAAGGATATGTTTCTCTGTCAGGTTTTCCAGAATGGCCACAGTGTTTGACTGGAACTGCACGATGGCCTCACACTCACATGGGCTCCGGATCTCGGTCTCCCCTTTGCCCTCCTCTGAAAAACAAGAGTTTGAACAGAGTCAGGAACCCTTTTTCCAGCTGCAGCACCCTCTGAAAAGGCTTGATGGGCGTTAGCCATGGCTCTTCTGGGAGGTAGGCAGCTACTCTCCCCATGTCACAGATGACGGGGTCAGGAGGTCTGGTGGAAGTGATTTACAGATATGCAGGCACTCAGCAACAGGATCAGGAATAGGAAAGGAAGTGTGTTGGAACCCAGGAGCCCTGTGCTTTCCCCACTAAACCAGCCTTCTGCTTTCCTCAACCTGATCAGTTGGACGGCATGTTCTGTATCAGGTGAAAACACCAACCATGATGGGGACATTATTTTCTCTGATCCCCGCAGACACCTCCCACGCACGTTAACGGGAGCTATGCCCATTCGGTGAGGGGAAAGAGCATGTTCACAAGGGTACGCATGTGTAGGGATGATAAGCTTGTTGGGTTCTTTTCAGATAAGCAGGGAACACGTAACATCAAACAGCCCTGGACAACACACTCCCATTTTCAGATTCCCCATATTTGCCAAACAAGCTTCCAGGCAGCGCATCCGCAGCAAAGTGATATAAAAACACACAGGCTGGGGTGCATTGCTCTGTTGCTAACTATGGAAGACTTGGATCCTGCATGTCACAGATTCCACCATTCTGACTCCAGATTCCTGCCTGGAAATGCATCGTAATAAGAGCCATCATATGCTACAGGCACTTTCCTGTAGCCTCCCTAGCTTGATCATTCACATACTTGGTTGTTTGGCGAGGGAAAGGTCTGTAGTGAATAAACTGAGGTGTTTCTATTTATCTCAGAGGAGGAATGTCCGAGCTCTACTGCACTAGAAATCATGGAAATCAAGGGGCTTGACCCAGCCTGAGAGAAACCACTGCACAGGCCTGTCCAGCACCTACCTGGGCAGATGTTAACTTTCAGGTTGTCGACAATGTGAGTCATGGTGCTAAAATCCGCGGAGTACGAGAAATGCTGCTGCACCGGCTCAGAGGCGATTTCTCTCAGCTCCTCTTCAACAGCTTTTCCGACCCCCACCGCGAACATGATGATCCCTGTGCAAGGGAGCGGACGAGGGTTTGGATCACGCTCTATGGACAGGTTGGACTTGATCGCCCTGGAACGCGCCCACATGGCACGTTCTAGCCATTCTAGAATGACATCAGCTGTGCCAGTGTGGCAGGGGGGCTAGTGATAGGAGAGTCCAGGATGCTTCTGGGAGCATCCTTTGGCACCCACATGGATGGGCCAGCAGGTAGTTGGGGGTAAATGCAAGGGTTTGGTCACCCCCTCACTTCCTCTGCCTCAGTTGTAAGCTAATATGTATATGATCCTGTAGAGAGCCAGCAGGCTATGCGAACCAGGGACCAGATGTGTCAGCATGCGAGACACCAAGAAGCCATGAGCATCTTGTGCTGCAGACCCCCAGGAGCTCCCCAGCTCTGTGCAGCGAGGGGCTGCTGTGAAAAACCTGCCTGGAATGCTGAGTGCGTCCCCGGAGTCCCACCCGCACTGAGGCAATGAGCCGTGATGCATCTGTGATTCGTCACCCCTTCCCCATTGCACACTCACCTGCTTCCTTTGCTTTCCTGGCCCATTCGGAGATGTCATCCTGAGAGCGCCCATCGGTGAAGACCAGCCCAATCCTGGGAATGTTCTGGGAGAGAGGCCTGGCGCCTTCAGCCTCGGAGAAGCTGTGCTCTAGCATGTGCTTGAGGGCCAGGCCGGTCATGGTGCCTTTCTCCATGTACTCCACCTTCAGCACCGCCTTCTTGATGCCTTCTGCCGTGTGGTACTGGTTGAGTGGGAACTCGGTGCGCACACGGCTGGAGTACTGAACCAGCCCCACCCGGGTGCCGTGGGGCGACACATCCAGGAAATCCACAATCTGGTTCACAAACTGCTTCACCAGCTCAAAATTCTGAGGCCGGACACTTTTGGAGCCATCAATCACCAGCACCAGGTCAATGTGGCCGCTCTTGCACTCTGCACCAAAGGAGGAGGTGAGAGGTTAGGTGGCACCAGCCCTGCCCCCCTGAAGGACCTCAGAGAGAGCAGGTGTGGGGTGGAGCAGAGTCAATGGGCTCTGGGACTCAATAGGGATTCTTCCCCCCTGGATTCACTGCTGAGCTATTTGCATTGGCTGCACCTGATGCAGGAAAGCTGGGCAAAATACTACTGGAAAAAATGTGGCTATGATGCCACAGCCCTGAGAAACAAGGTGCGGGAGGTAATATCTTTTATTGGACCAGATAACAGAACCAGGACGAAATTTAATAGCAGGAAATGCAAGGTCATGCATTTAGGGACTAATAAGAATTTTTGCTCTAAACTGGGGACATATCAGTTGGAAGCGACAGAGGAGGAAAATGACCTGGACATATTGGTGCTAGTGGGATCATATCTGGAATATTGCATGAAGTTCTGGTCCCCCATGTTTAAAAAGGATGAATTCAAACTGTAAGAGGTAGAGAAGGGCTACTAGAAGATCCGCAGAATGGAAAACCTGCCTTATGAGAGAAGACTCAAAGGATATGCCTTAAGTCGACCTATATTACTCCCCATCCACACTGGACTTTCATTAAGTCGACTTAAGACATCTCTTAAGTCGACTTAATGAAAGCTTAGGTCAACTTAGTAAGAACCACCGGTTAGGTCGACCTAACCCTTAAGTTGACTTTATTAAGTCGACTTAAAGGCAGGTAGGTCGACTTACTAAGTCCCCGTTCAGGGTAACCACTTTGTTAAGTCAACTTAATAGGTCGACTTTAAGTCGACTTAAAGTCAACCTTATTAAGTCGACTTAACAAAGTCGACCTAACTTTTTCTAGTGTCGACATACCCAAAGAGCTTGGTTTGTTTAGCCTAAGCTAAAGAAAGTTGAGGGGAGGTGTGATTGTTCGCTATAAATACATCAGATGGATAAATACCAGTAGGGAGAGGAATTATTTAAGTTCAGCACCATAAGGAAGTTTAGATGTGAAATTAGATGCAGGCTCACTTGCTGATGGATTCTCTGTATGTTAAAGGCTTTAAACCATGATTTGAGGACTTTAATAACTGAGTCAGAGGTTTAGAGATGTATTGCTGGAGTGGGTGGCTGAGGTTCTGTGGCCTGCATTGTGCAGGAGGTCAGACTAGATGATCATATCAGTCCCTTCTGACCTTAGAGTCTATGAGATTCTGCTGGTGAAAGAGAGAGTTCTTCTTCAGGTCTGTGTAAAGCTGGAAAGCTTGTCTCTCTCTCTCACTCACAGAAATTGTGCCAGTAAAAGATATAATCTCACCCCCTTGTCTCTCTAATATCCTGGGATCGACTCTACACTACATACAGCCCTGAGAATTCCACTCCAACCCTCCAGACCCCCAGAGATTCTTGGCCACCCTTGTCAAAGCTCTCCAAATTCCCACTCCCCATAACTTCCTCAGAGGACCCTGTGCTTCCCTCTCACATCCCTTGCAAAGCTCGCATGGACTCCCTGCACTTCTGCCTCCATTCCTCCGGCCAAGGAAGACCAGACAGTAACTCAACCCTTCCATTCAGAGCCAGTCATCACCTCTCAGTCAGCCAGAGGCTTCTCTCTCAAATGCAGCAGGACTGGTTTCTCTCCTTCCAGGGGTCTGCATTAGCCTCCCTAGCACATTCACCCCCTTGTGCCTCACGTCCGCTATCCCTCTCCTGGTCCTTTCTTGCCCAGTTCTACCAGGCATGGAACTGTGTTGTTACACAGCAGTTTCCTACTGTATTTTCTAACCAAAGAATGGCCTGGAATTCCTGTCCCTGTTTGAGTCTGGATCCAGGTGGGAATTTAAAAACACTGTAATGTCCAGGAGTGTTTGCTCTTGGGCTTTTGTTCCAGACCCATCTCCTGCCAGCTCCTGTTCACAACCAAAACCCAATTTCACATCTCAATCTGCCCATTTCTCATTGGGGACACCGAGAATCTGGATGCCACTTGCTACAGACAGAAGCCCCATATGCCAAGGATCCTGCTCTCAGGCTGTGCGCCAGATACTCACTGTTGCATGTCTTTCCATCAGCCTGGAGCTGCTGTCCCTCTGGGCAAATGCAGTGGTAAGAGCCAGCGGTACTGACGCATTTAAACTCACAGCCGTGGTCTACCCCATTGCAAATGTCATTGGCTAAGACACAAACCAAAGGGAGAACGACACCGTGTTACAGGACACATCATTTCCTGTGTGATTACCAAGGAAAAGCCATGCAGAGAACACCCCTTTTTCAGCAGGTTGGTGGGGAGCTCCAGCGAGCTGTAAAGAGAGGGTGAAACACCCCACACCCCAATGGGGGCTGTATGAGCAATCACTAGCTTGCAGTGAAGTGGGTCCCTCGCTGCAGGTGCTGCGCTGTTCACTTCCTGGTCTGCATAGACAATACCTGTTCAGCTCAATGGAGCTCGGGTTCGTATACCCCAGACCTTGGAGGAGTTCAGAATTGGAAGCCAAGTTTTGCAGGAATTCATTCTTCTTGGGACTGTAAAGGAATGAGTCGCACCACCAAAGGCACATCCCTACCTCCTGGTGGGAGCTCTGGGCACACACTGGTAAATTCCCCTGGCCCCCATATGCTAATGTGCTGGAAGGGCATTCTGGGTACTGACATGCAAATGAGTGCATCCACCCACAGAACAGTGTTACGGTTCACCTGTGCTCCCCAGAGTTACGGTGCCCTTTGCAGCCCCCACTCACCTTGGCACGTCTTGCCGTCGGCCCGCAGGGTGAAGCCAGCGTTACAGCGGCAGTAGTGTCCGTTCAGGATGCTCACACACTCGTGCTGGCAGCTGTGGTTTCTAAAGTTGCAGTAATTAATCACTGGAAAGAGACGGAGACACACCGGAATGGCCTGGTGAGGGACGCCGGCCTCATACAGCTCACCCAAGGCCTGGGCGAAGAGCTGCAAGCGCGTCCCAGAAGTGGACTGTGCTGGTCTTTTACCCGATCTTTGCTGCCACTTCTCCTCAGGCCCAACAATGCTTTGGAAATGTGGGGCTCCCACAGATGGCTGGAGGTCCAGGCCCTGCCTCAAGATAGTGAATTAGCTCCAAACACTGTTGATAGAGAAGGATCTACTGACAGCATGCACGGGCCATGGCGCTCCCCGCTTGTTACTAATGGGGTGTTTGCTGGCCTTTCAGTCTGGATCCAGCATCTCTGCGGGGGCCCTTCTCTAAGCTAAATCTCTCCTTGTGGACTGCAGCTGATGGGAGCAGGTGGGCGAGTACTGGGACCGGAGGTCTGTCCCAGGTTCCAGACTCTCTCCTGCCCTTCTCCCCCATCTCTCCTGTCCTGAAGGGGCCTGCGGGAGCAGAGCGCCTCGGGTCTGGGAGAAGTATGAGGCAGGAGAAAGTGATGGCTTGGTTGCCCACAAGGGCTGACTAGAAGGCGAGGAGGCAGGGGAAATACACAGAGGACATGGTGAGAAGGAAGGGAAAGTATGTCTGGGGCGATGAGAGGAAAAGGACAGAGAATAGGAGGCATGGAGGAGACTGTCACGTACTGGTACAGGTCTTCTTGTCCTGGTTGAGGCTGTAACCTGTCCGGCAGTGACAGGTGTAGGACCCATGGGAGCTGACACATTGGTGCTCACAGCCGTGCTTCCCATCAGCGCAGGCATCAATGGCTGCAGAGGAAAAGGAGCCAGCTTCTTACCCATTCCTTCACCATCTCCCTCAGTGCCCCCAGCTGGGGGCCACCCTCACCTCTGGCCTCGGAACAGAGGTGTGATAAAACGGGCGTCACAAGCAGGGCTAGATATTCTTAGGGATCTCCCCCACACAACCTGGTAGGGGCAGAAAGACGGGCCCTGAGGGCCATTGTGGGAGCATACATTTACCGTCACATTTCCAAAGCACAGAGCCCAGGCATTCTATCCTTTGCTCATTTGAATGCACATTCCCCCCTCCCAGCACTTGATCTGGTGACGCTGTGCAGGGATGACAGACAACGTTCACTTGTATTTCCGACCATGGTCAGTGCCCTCATTTACTCTCCCACTGGATGGCCCCCGCAGGAAAAGATTCTGCCAGTGTGGGGATTATGTTTCAGATGCGTCCTTCCCATCTCAGCCACAAACTTATCACTTAACAACAGAACAAAGTCCAGTCTGCAGATGGTCCCTATCGCTGTCTGCAAGAGTTCTTACTGCAGACCTGAGCCCATACTCAAAAAGTATGAAAAACTAATTAACACTTGTACCTATGTCCAGCACGAGACTAGCCCATTAGTCAACTGGGAGGCAGTGTTTCCCAGTGGGTAGAACACTAGCCTGGGACTCCAGAGACATGTTTCTATTCTCCTGGCCTGAAGGAGATCCTGGGCAAGTCTCCTTAATGTATCACTTTCCCCATTTGCCAAGCAGGAATAAGGACGCTGGCCTCCTTTATAAAGTGCTTTGAGATTTAAGATATAAAAAGCAGATCAAATAAAATATGCTCTTACGGGAACACGTCTTTCCATCTGCGTTGAGCTTGTAGCCAGGGTTACATTCACAGTAGAATGAGCCTGGGACACTGACACAGGTGTGCTGGCAGCCATGGTCCATCTCTGTGCACATGTCCACACCTGAAAGACACAGTCGGCCATGCTGGGAATTCACTGATGATTCAGCATGTGTCAGGCGAACTATCGAAGTTCCTTTAGGACCCCCATCGCTGCAGGTGGTGTTCCAGGGTCACTGCAATCGGTTGTTGTAACGTACATCCTCCGATGCTTTCATCCCCCAAAGCATCTCGGATTGATTTCCAACCTACGCACCCACACACCGCTTGTCCTCCACTGGGGGAATATGACAGCTGCACACCGTGCGCAGACACTACCCTGGGTCCTTAATAGTCACACAAATTAGCGATGATTTCTTGTTAAAGTTCTCCATGTTGCTAATAATGCACGTGCTAGTTGTTTAGGATTTCAATAGCTAAACACGGTTGCAGGGCTCTGGATCTTGAGACAAAGGATCGAAGAAATGTCCCAGTCTCAGCTGGTATCCTGAACTGGGAGGGACCCACAGAAACAGTAAGATTTACATGCAGATTTATACCAGTTTAACTAAAAGTATGACTTGACACTGGTTTAGTTAAACCTGGGCAAAAGACTGGGTGACTGCCTTAATTTTGGCTTATGAATGGCCTTCCTGGGTCAGACCAATTCATCTAGCCCAGCATCCTGTCTTCTGACAATGGCCAATGCCAGATACTTCAGAGAGAATGAACAGAGCAGGGCAATCAGCACGTGATCCATCCCTTCCTCTGACAGTCAGAGGCCTGTGGACACCCAGATCATGGGACTGCATCACCGACCTTCTTGGATAACAGCCATCGATGGACCTATCCTCCATGAACTTATCTCATTCTTTTTTTGAATCCACATATAGTTTTGGCCTTCACCACATCCCCCAGCAACGAGTTCCACTGTGTGTGGTGTGAAGAAGGACTTCCTTAAGTCAGGCTTATTTGGTGGTCTAGTCAGTGGATAAAGCACCAGTGACTCAGGAGATCAGCTTCCATTCCTGACTCTTCCACTAGCCTGCTAGATGACCCTGGGCAAGTCAGCGTCTTTAAGTGCTTTGAGATTTACTGATAAGTTCTGGGTAAAAGCTGGGTATCATCAGCTGGAGCAGCTGAAATTGAGTAGGTAAGAGCTTCAACTAAATTGCAGTATGTCGCTTGTCACCCAAAGGAAGTGTCGACGTGGGTGTTTGCACCAATTTAACTAAACCAGTGCCTGTCTATAAGGTGCCACGGGACTCTCGTTGTTTTTTGCAGTGACATATGGGAAAATCTCCGTGATTGCACTGCGTTTGGACACCAGGTAACTCGGCAGGAGATCTTCCCATCCAGAACTACGCGAGGCAAGCAAGATTCCAAACCTTGCAAAAAGCCTCTCAAGCAACGCACATTTCTGAGCTGTGTGATCCCTCTCCCCCCTTCACTTTGGGGGAAGCCAGCTCTACGTGTCTGTGATTTAACATCCATATTATCCCTCGATTTGAGCCCTTTTCACCCAGCCTCAGCGAGCGTAGCTCAGAAATACTGCGGGGGGCAGAGCTGTCAGGCGATAGGCTGGTAATTGCGCTAGTTAATGAACTGTTTGGAAACTTTCTTTAATGCCATGTACAATAAGGGGTGAGGGTGAGAAAAAGAGTGACTCTCCTTAAAGGGACATGGTCAAGGAATCTGGCATGAGGGTCTCTCCTCTCTGTCTGTAGCATCAAAATCACATCTCTTCTGTGCAGCCTTTGGAAAACATTGCACCCTGACTGCTCAGGTCTTATACAGCAGAAGCTGACTTAGCAAGGGACTGGTTTTGTTCTCTTAGGCATGATCTGAAGCCCAGTGAAGTCAACAAAAAGGGCCTAGGATGCTGGCACAGAGGGCTAGCAATCAGGGTCCCAGCTGGGTACACATATTTGCACCTGAAAGACATAGGTCTTCCCTCAAGCCTTTTTACAAACAGGTACAGTGCACACAGATGCTCTGCAAGCTTCCTACACATAGATGGCCAAAGCACGTCAGTCCTGGTCCTGCATCGGTGCCTGCTATTCCCGCCTTGTTCCTCTCCACATCACCTTCGTCCTGACGCTGCAGCACAGCAAGCAACCCATCCTTAGTTCTTTAACCTTGCCCTTAGAAGACAAGTTCCAGAGGGGGAGCTGTACGAGTCTAGTTCAGTAAAACAAGGAGTCCTGTGGCACGTTTGAAGACTAACAAATTTATTTATCGCATGAGCTTTCGTGGGATAAAATCCCACTTCGTCAGACACTTGAAGACCCATCTTCAAGCGTCTGACAAAATGGGATTTTTCCTCCCACGAAAGCTCATGCGATAAATAAATGTGTTGGTCTTTAAAAGTGCCACCAGACTCCTAGTTTGCCTTGCCCTTAGAGTTCTCTCTGCTCCTCCAGAATTGGGTTTCCTCTGAGCACGGAGTAACAGCTGCTTTGAATTGCACCATGGTTTTGTGAGGTGGGGGAGACACCCCGCGCTCACTGCATCCATGATCTCAGAAGGCTCCAGAGGTGAAAAGCAAGAATAGTTGCCATCCCGACACCACACAGCCAGCTCATGTTTCTTTCCCTCCCTCCACATTTGGCTGGTTAAACCCGGGGCCCATCTGCTCTCAGCATAGGCTGTGGCTAGCTCTCTGCCCCCTTCACTCACCACACAGCTTGTCCTGGAACTGTTTGCCGAACTGCTGGATCAGATCGAAAGACTCCACCAGGAAGACATGCTCCTCCAGTGGGTGGGAAGCCATGGCCCTCAGGGAGTTCATGTCGGCCCGCTGGACGCCCACAGCGTAGATCTCAATGCCAGCATCCCGCGCCTGGGCTGCCACCTCTGTCACGCGGTCCTGGGGCCGCCCGTCCGTCACGATGACGGCCACCCGGGGGATCTTCTTGTGCAGTGGCCGTGCTCCCTCCTGGATGGTGAAGGCCACCTTCATGGCGTACTGGATGGCTAGCCCCGTCATGGTGCCCTGTGCTAATGGCACAATGCTGTTGATGGCCTTCTCCATGTCAGCCCGCTTGAAGAAGGTCTTGAGGGAGAAGACGTTCTGCACTTGGCTGGAGTACTGGATCACCCCCACCCGCGTGGCGTTGGGCCCCACGTCCAGGTTGCGGATGATGTCGATCATGAACTGCCGCATGGTCTCGAATTCAAAGGGGCGCACGCTGCGTGAGCTGTCAATCACAAACACCATGTCCAGGGGGCCAGTCTTACATTTCACCGCTGGAGGAGGAGAAAGCAAAGAACCGGTCTCATCTCCTTGCTTTTCTGTGTTTGGGGAGGGGGGGGATGCTGGAGCTGGGGGGGAACAGGATTTTTTCCTTCTCCTTCAGGGAACTTTACAGTCCTCCCAACTATATCAGGCTGCATAGAAAGAGCCCCAGCAGCTGTGACTAGGGGCAGGGGTGAAAGATCAGGCCTGGTGCATCCCCTCTTATCTCTAAGGTAATGGCTCCATGGAGGTAGCAGGAGTTACAGAAGAATTGGATCAAAATACAGACTGAGTCTGGAACTTCTCTGAGATCCCACCATTACCACAGAGATGGGTGAGAGACAGGACCTCAGCAGAGGCTGGCGGAGATGTGTCAGACTGGGTGGAAAAAAAGAGGGCAAGACATGCCCTCTGTCTTGAAACTGGTAGCCCTGGCAAGGTTAAGACTTGCCCTTGGCTCACTGAGCCCTTGCCTCGGGGATGACACAATCCTCAGCTGCCCATGCCATGGGGGACCCTGAATGAGCTCAGGGAATGAGGGAAGGTTCTCTTGCTGCACAGTGAATAGAATGGCCATTGGGATGTTAATAATGGCACCCATTGCTCATGGCAGGGTTGGGCACAATATTGTCTCATGCTTCCCAGAGACACACGAAATCCCTGCGCTCCGTGTTTCATGCTGGTGGCTGGGTGTCTCCCCAGTATGGCTCTCTGGGACAGACCCTCATGCCTGAGGGATGCTCGAAACTTTCCTGGCTGAACTTGCAGGGAAGTTTCTGCCCTCTTATCCAAGGCCTCAAACTGTACTCCCAGCATCGGCTGCCCAAGACAGAGGGCTGTGATCTCAACCAGTAGAGGAATGTCAATGGGAGAGGCCCAGCACAGACAACACAAGAGCATGGGCCTGGGCAGCCCATATGGACTAGCACTGACGAGGCGCCAGTGGGGACACATGGGGCTCACACATACATAAGATGTTCACAAGCCTTCTCCTCAACCCCAAGCCCTGCCTGTTCCGGAGACTGCTGGAAATAGGAAGACCAATCCGCAGCCACTAGGGTCCCTGGGGGCCGCCCAGAACTCACCCTCCCCAGTTTCAAGCCCTATAAACTGAGTCCCCTGGGCCTGCTGCTTTCCCGTCAGCTGGTGCTCCCAGGAGAGTCATGTAGTGAAGATCCATTGTTTCGGGGTGTTTAATTAACACGGGACAAGCACTGGTGGAGGGGTGTTTGGCTGATTCAAGTCCTGTTAATGCTCCTCAGCAAATAAGGTCGACCAACATGCCTGAAATGTCTCACTGGCAGTACTGGAGCTGCGCCTGGTGCCCCTCCGGCAGAGTTGATGCCAGGTCTGGCTACGTGGCCCTCTTGGACCTGGCACCTGAATTCCACCCCAGCTCCTCCAATCCCCATTCTGCCGCTCACAGACTTTTAAGCTCAACCCTCTACTGCTCACAGACTGCTCAGAATTATGCCTGGCTGCTATGTCCTCCAGAGACCTTCCACCAGCTAGGCTTTGCCGGCCCACAGCAGGGTCCAGCCACACTCCTTCCCACCCCTCAATCGAACCAGGAAGTTCGAACTGATGGTGGTGAATTTCCTGCTGTCAGCATAGATATGCCCTTAGATTCTGCCATGCTGATGGGTATGGAAGTAAGCACTAATGGTGTATGGGCTAACCATAGACTCTAGCTAGCACTGTATGGGGTGTCTTTTACTCTGATTTACACTCCTGCACATCTGAACCAGCCAAGCCTTTGGATCCTTGCTTATGATTTGCACAACTTTGGCCAGTTACTCACCTGAGGGCTTTGGCCTGGCTTCTAAGGTTGTTAAGATGAGCAGGAGGAGAGGAGCAGTTAGTAGCAGCTTCATTATTCAGCTCCAAGATGATGCAGCCTCTGGCGACGAGATGGTTCACTGCAAGAAGGGGACAGGGAAATCACAAGGTGACCCTGAGATGCTTGTAAGGCAAATACGAACATACACTAGGAACTGTAAAGTTAGCAACAGTCACTGTGTTGGCCCAGGGTGAATGACCCAAAATACCACATTTCACAGGAGTCAGTGGATGCACCACCATTTCAAAAAGATGGAATTATGGGAGAAGGTGGGAAATCAAGCCTGTGATCGGGGTGCAGAAGAGAGAGCCAGCCAAAGATCAACAACAAATGTTAAGAATGAGATTTCCAAAAACTAGATGATTGACACACCCAGTTCCGGTTCATTTTAATGGGCATAGGGTGCCCAAATCCTTTAGTCATCTTTGAAGATAGCCTAGCACACCAGCAGTTGCAAACCAGCACCCTAAATTCCTCTTGATACAAGGGTGAGTTTTTGCCTTTCTGATTTAGCAACACCACTGCAGTTAATTTCGTGACAGTGGGTAATGACACATCAAACACAAAGAGCTGAGTTTGACTTATGAGCTGGCTGTTGATGAAGCCTTATTGTATAAACCGGGCAGATCTGACTTAGTGTCAAACATTGCTTAGCTGGCTACGCAGCAGCCCTCTTTAACCGACCCACTGAGGAGCAGGACATTTGTACCAGGGAAAGTGGGACACCAGTTACCTACTCGCCTTCCCTTGTCATAGAAGATCATCAGATTGGCCTGAGGGCCCCCAGTTGTGTGGTGGATACTCATAAATGAAATGCCAACACAGCCCAAAGCAGGTATTCGTTGTTAATCACTTGCAGGGTCTATTTTTCCCAGGACTCCCACTCTGACCCCTGACCGTTTTGCACTTCCAATGTGTGTCCAAGCAAACGCTCACACTTGCTCACACAAAATGGGTCATTTGTACTGCCCCCTCCTTGCGGGTGCAAATTAAAAAGGACCTTGGGAAAATGTGTCCTTGTTCTGGTGGCCCGGTGTAACCTGGTTTCAAATCCCCTCTTGAGATGTTGGATTGCTTCAGCTAACAACTGGGGAAATAGATCTACTCTGAGTGTACGAAACATGTCAGGCTCAAGCACTCCACTGCTTTCCTGTGTTGAGTACTTTGGAAGATGTGTGCAGCACCTCTCCATTTGGAGTCCCTGTTTTGCGGTAATGATCAGGGCCCAATCAAGACAGGGCCCCATGGTGCTAGGTGCTGTGCAGACATAGCGTAAATGACATGCCCTGCAATGAAGATCAATGGCCACCAGTTCATTCCTGAGATCCTTCCCCACAGAATCCAGCAGAGTCGGCTGTAGGGGGATGTAACTTTGTTGAACCTCTAGTATTTTGCAGCTGTTTCTTCCTGGGACAATGCCTTGGTTGCTCTCCTGTTGCACTCTCTGTGTGCCAAAATGTAATTTATTTGTCTGAACTGAGGCCTGGATGTTTGGGCTCTTAGGGGGAAAGACACTGGGTTTATTTTTTCAAAGCCTTTGGATGTCACGTCCACCCCGCTCCTCCATTCCCGACGAGGTGGGTTATTCATTGCATTTGCCTGTCTCCTTCTGGGGATACTTATTTATTTGCCTGCTTTTATTAAATGCACTGATTGATTAGGCGCCCGTCATGCTGCAGTATGAGAAAAATAAATGAGCACTAACACTAATGGCCAAACAATAGGGCTTTATGCTGGCGAAAGCTAAAAGGGAGCCATTATCTAGATACCTTCAGAATAACTCGATTCCTCGCCCCCACCTTGCAGATTTTCACCTTGAAACTCAAACTCAGCTCTGGCCCTGACTCCTTAAACGCACAATGATGCTCTTTGTGCTGAAGTCTCTGTGGGCAACACATTCCCTCCAAGAGGCAGCAAGGAGACCCCACCTTCCCTCCATACACGGGCCAACATGAGAGAGCAGCTCTGATTCCCCAGGAGTCCATGGGAGTGCTGCAAATGGTCATGAAAATGCAAATTGCTGCACAACCCAAAGCAATGAATGCAGCCTACATCCCCTTCCAGAAAGCAATGGGATGGGAGGGGGAAGGTACCACAGCAAGGAGCGCAGCAGGGTGGATCTGGGGCCAGGTCTGGCACAGTTTGTATCTCATCCAGTCGGGAGCCCTGGAAAGAAAATAACAGGCAAGGCTCAGGAAACACCGACTTTAAGGAGATAAAAGGGACGCTTTAAGGCACCATGTCTTTGGAATGCAAACACGTTGATTGCAAGTCACACGATCAGCCTCAGGAGTCTCTCTTCCACTCTGTCTTTTGCTTAGATTCTGGATAAATCCCCTACCATGCAATGGCTTAGGGAGGAACAAGTCCTAAAGACCAGTTTAGACTTGTCATTCTTTGCCAGTGGAGGCGGATGTGTCACTGGCATGGCCCGAGCTCCAGCCACGGCACCCGGGGATCACGCTCCAAGACGGGTGTCGCCCGGAGTCACAGAATGTTGAACTAAAACAAGGCATTGAACTAGGAGACTTCTGAAATGGCTGGTTACCAAAAGAGCCCCCATGGCCAGGGTGTTGGTCTGGGTCAATCAGCGAGTCAGGCGATGAAGCTGTTATTTGAGAGATGATCTGTGCCTTAGGATGAAAGGAAAGCTTCATTAGAGTAACAGTCAGACTCTATTCACTTCATCTGAGAAAACAAAATCACTATAAAAATATTTAGGGCCTACGTTTTCAGGAATGCCAGTGTACTTTCAAGTGTGCAAAATCTGTGTGCACTTGCATGTCTCATCTCTGCAGGCATTTACTTGGATCACGCG
>ML685852.1:10530878-10541781 GCA_007922175.1 Pelusios castaneus | reverse complement strand
TGTCTCATCTCTGCAGGCATTTACTTGGATCACGCGTGCACTTGCAATAACTGTGCATGAAAATATTCTGCGAGTCAGCCAGTGCGGAGTAGGACTGAGAGTCGTCTCTTCATTTAAAGCCAACATGATTCCTATACCAGGCCTCACCTCCAGGACAGAACTAATCACCAACTTCCTGCAGCTAAGCAAACTCCTCTTTCTTTATGTTACCGCATAATTCTTTTTGACTTTCCTCTGAATCGCTTGGTTCTGGCTTCTGTTGCAGACAGGGCATCAGAATACGTAGTCCTTGATTCTGTATGGCGATTCCTATTATCCTACATGTTGGAAACCAGGCTCTTCAAGTTGTTGTGGGGCACATTATATTTACGGCCCCATGATGGAAAATATCATTAATAAACCATCTCCCTGTGAAAGAGGCAGCGCCATTTACGGAACTGAGATACTGAAAAAATTGATTTTTTAGAAAGTCATTTTAAGTATAATCGTCAGTAAATATTTATTTAGTGCTCTAAGGTCACGGTCATTACTAATCACGGGAGTGTTTATTTAACTGCCAACTGGCAATCTACAAGCCTCGAATCCAATCTCTTGACAGGAAGCAGGCCCAGTTCATAGGTTTTTAAGCAGTTTCTAGTTATGGTGTCCACTCTTCAGAAAGGATGTCGAAAGAGTGGAAAGGATTGCAAGTCAGAAAGGAGATACAAAAGTGATTAGAACAAACAAGGAGTCCTGTGGCACTTTTAAAGACTAACAAATTTATTTATCATATGAGCGTTCATGGGAGAACATCCCACTTCGTCATCTGACAGCTGGAAAATATACCTTATAGTGAAAGATTTAAGAGGCTCAATCTGTTTCATTTAACCAAGAAACAGTTAAGAGTTGACTGGATCATGGTGTGTAAGCACCTACAGATGCAAGAGTTTCTCATCATAGCATGCTCTTTAACCTACCGAAAAAGGTCCAGTGGTTGAAAGCTGAAGCAAGACAACTTCAGGCTAGAAACAAGGCACAGATTTTTAGCAGTGAGCATAACTAAGCACTGAAATAGGAATATACCTAGGGATGTAGTAGAATCTCCATCATTTGATGTCCCTAAATCGAGATGAGATACCTTTCTAAAAGAGATGCTATAGATCAACCAGAAGGTATGGGCTTGGTGCAGGAATAACTGGATGAGGTTCTCTGGCTTGGTTATATGCAGGATGTCAGAACAGAAAAGCAGAATGATCCCTCCTGCCTGTAAAAATCTACGATGCAATGAATCTTTCTGAACAATGCAAATTTGCTGGCAGCTTGGAATGCATGTTCCTGAAACGTGCAGTAAGAAGGTATTAAATTATCACAACACACTAGCCACCCACCTTTTTTGACCTAGGTTGACCCGGTTTAGCGGCACTTGTTCTGACACAGCTAACATCTACAAGGAACTAGTTTGCAGGAAACACTTGCTCCCCATCGAAATCTGTTTCCTTCCACCCCCTTTTTAAACAGATTTTTCTTCCAGAGACATTTTTCTGGGGAAAAGCAGTTGTTAACTAAAAAATATTTCTTGGCAGCTAGCCATGCATAGCACTTCTGTAGGCTTCTAGGGTATGTCTTCACTAGCAATTTAGGTCAACTTGTCAACCTAAATTACTCCCTGTCTGCACCAGACTTTCATTAAATCAACTTAAGAAATTCCTTAAGTCAACTTAATGAAAGCTTAAGGCGACATAGTAAGAACCGCCCATTAGATCGACTTAAGCCTTAAGTCAACTCCTTAAGTCAATTTAAGGACGGTGTGGACGAGGAGTAACCCTTAAGTCGACTTTATTAAGTCGAGTTAAGGGTGGTTAGGTCGACTTAACAAAGTGGACTCAGTCAACTTAACTTTAACTTGACTTAGTCCACTTTGTTAAGTCGAATTAATAAGGTCAGCTTTATGTCAACTTGAAGCCAACCTTATTAAGTCAACTTAAAGTTGACCCAACTTTTTCTAGTGTAGACATAGCCCTTGAGTCTGAGGACTACTCCAGAGGCAGACTGGCATGGAGCCTGTGTTTGCTGGTATCCAGGTAACTTCAAAGCCAGCACAGACAGAGGAATGAACTGTAAGAGAGAGAGAAACTAACAAGAAACAACAGGGGGATTTTTTTTTATATCCTCTTCATTTTTTGATAATTCTCAAAGTTCCACTGGGCTGGTAAAGGGTTAATGGCTACGTGGAGAAGATCTGTGTGATAATGCAGGCCGCATCCACATCATGATGTCAGTCATTACAGCATATTGTCCTGCAGCCCCAGCTATAAATGCCTGATGCCATGGTTAGGATACCAGACTGTGACAGCTGTTGTTCATGCCATGCCATCCACCCATGACAGTCCAGAGGGTGAGCCCCATCATTCCTCCGTCCTGTGGGAAAAGTGGGATTTGCCCCGTGGGCTACATCTGTTTGACTCTCTCTCCCTTTTCTGTCCCTCTCTGCCACCTCTATTTGTCCGGTGGAGGCAGGAGAGGTGTGGGAAGCATGCAGCTGGGAAACAGGTGCTGAAAGGAAAAGCAAATACTGGGCAAGACTGAAAAATTAAGAAATAATCAGGCGACCTTGGCGATAACAGCTGAGCTATAAAACGAAAGAGATGCTATTGCAGAAGGTAGAGGCTGCCAGGAGCGGTGGGTGGTAGGGACTTTGGCTCAGGGTAAGGAGACGAAAAGGTTTCAAAAACAAGAGAGGCGCAAGAATAGAACTTCCTTGATTTGCAGAGTGGCACATGGACTTAACTAGTCAGAAGGATGCCTCCTCTGGTGGCTGATGTGTGAGCAAAGGCGGGGAGAACAGGGAAAGTAAGCAACAGAAGAGTAGATGGTGGCTACAGACTCAACTCACAGAGCACTCACAGGCTAGGAGGTCTCCCACGTCACGATGGACCTCCCAGGACAAACAGGTAAGTCAGCACAGCATCCGTCGTGTGCCGCTGCTTCCACACACTGGCACATCCGAGCAAAGTGCCAACTTTCTCGCTTTGCTCTCTGCTCAGGTTGCCTGTCTGTCTGGATTATCTGCCAAATCCTGCGTCACTGGAAAAACAGCAGCTTCAGGTTTCAGCGGGGCCCCCTTGGCAATTTGTTTCCTGGCTACAGGTTAACAGAAATGTTTTGAATATTCCACTTCTGACCCATAATCGCAGGTCAGAGCCCTGAAAGCATCGGGGATGCAGATCAGCTCAGTTGTTATGAGGGTGAGCGGGTGGAAGAGACAGGGGGCAGAAGTCAGAAAGGGATGAAACACGTCCAAAGACTGAGAAAAATCTTTACATCTTGTGTCTTAGGAAGAGAAATGGATTCTGGATTAGACCCTTATAGTCGCAGACTTGGACTTGCCGTGGTGTTCCTGTGACTCACAGTTTGTCTGCATTTCTAGGATTTCTGTTGTTTTACTCAGCACCCCAAGAGCAAACACGCCGTGCTCAGAATGGCATGTTCCACTGGCTAACACGGCAATAGCAAAGATGGCTCACTTGAGCTGAAGGGCCAGAGGAGAGTGGGGCATATCCCCAAGAGTCAGTGGGTGGGTGCAAGTCACTCTTAACCTACATGAGAAAGAGACTTTTTGGAAACTTGGTAGAGGGAGATGGTTTCCTGAGCTGTTCCAGTAGCACCTGATATGCACAGAGGGGACACGAGTAATAATTAGAACTGGCAGGAAACATTCCAGCTAAACATCGGTTTGTCAGAATTTACCAGTTTGGCAAAATTGAAACATGTCGCAGAGACCATCTGATTTTGCCGAAGTTCTGACGGAAGCCAGGCAGGTTTTGCTAGAGAGACGAGTTTCCAGCATCCGCAGCAGCCAGCCGTGTGAACTGTCATGGGGCCGGGGAGGACCTTCTAGGCGCCGTGGCAACCTAGCAAGTGGACTGTCCCAGAACTGGGACGCTGTTCCCTTTTGGGGAGAGTTTTGAAATTGGGGGCTTTTGTTCCTAATCAGAACAAAACCTGATTTTGACATCTCTAAATCCTCCACGTAACAGAATGGTCTGTTTCCACCCAGCGGCAGTCGTAATAATAATACCATGGTCTTTTACAGAGCGTGGTATCCACAGATGGGAAAGCAGGGTGGGTCAGTACCATTTTCTCCATTTCACAAAGGCGGAAGCTATGCCCCAGAGGGGAGCTCCCCGAGGTCACACAGCCAGTCAGTGGCAGAGCCCAGAATCCAGGTCTCCTGGTTCCCTCTAGCTGAGTCAGGCTGCAGAGCCAGGGCAGACAGAGTAGTCAGCTGGTTTTCGACAGATTCCTACTCCTCACTGGCTGGCTACATTGTGCTAATCGCCTAGCTAATTACTGCAACACTCACAGCCTATTGAGCACAGAAGCTGGTGCAATGACCAACCTAAACAGGCGCCATGCATCCTCATTCTTCAGTGGCTTTAAGGAGTGTTCATTGCACAAAGGAAAGGGAAAACCAAACAGTCGCTCAGCACCCTTCCCACGTGGAACACCCTGTCCTCACTGGGTGCAACACTTGGCCTTTCTCAACCAGTTTCTCCCTCTGCTTTGCAAGAAGCTGTTTTTATAGGGTTCCCTGCCTCGCTGCTTCAACCCCCAAATCTGATGGAGCCATTTCTCCCCCGCCTGGCTTCATCACCAGCTGCATGAACATGAGCAGGAGGATAACCCCTTTCTTGCTAGAAATTAAAGCCCTGCCCCCTGAAATACACAATGTTACTCAGCTATCGCCTTCCTCCTCTGACCTACAAACCCTCCGCAAAAATATGTGCCATGTGCTGAACTGAAAAGGGCAGCTTCTCCGTCCCTAAACTTCCTGGAGTGAGGCAGGAGAGAGGCAATTTAAGCAGCTAGTTGAGGGGTGAAAACTCTCAGGCTGCTGGGCAGGATGAGCACACCTTTGGTATACTTTGCCTTTGGTAATGCTAACTCCTCTGCTGGGATTGTCAGCTCCTTCAGACAGTGCCTTTTTTGTTCCGTGTTTGTACAGCACCTAGCGGAATGGGACCCTAGTCTGTGACTGGGGCCCCGACATGGTACCACAATACAATAATTATAGGCTGATCCTGATTTAATGGAAAGCTGAAGCTTTTTTGTGTTACATTAAATTCCAGTCCGTTTCACTAGCGGGGGAAACAAAGCCCGGGTCTTTCTAATGTTTTGGGAGTCGTTTTTATCCTCCAATACCCAGACTCACTCACACACACACACACACACACACACACACACACACACCCCTCCTGTGTAACAGTGACACACATCTTTGCAGGACTCTTTGCCAGTAGAATGGTAAAAGAGGCTGAGGTTGAATGTTGCCTTCTCCCCCAAGCAAAAGAGAAAAACAGAACAGTATCTACAGCAGGTATCTGCTCAGATATCCACAGCATAACAGAGAGGAGAAAGCTTGATTAATATTCCATATCCTCTTGCTGGACACTCCATTCCAGAGCAGGCAAGTCTCTGCAAAGGAGTCAGACGCGACGCCTTCTGTATACCTCTCTGGCCCAAATGATGCTGCTCTCAATGACAAATTGCTTCACCGTGGGTTCAGTTCCTGGCCCAGACCCCTTGCTGTTGGGGTCAGTGATAGCTGAGGGTACGAGGAACAGCAGCACAATATGCACCGATTGAGCAGAGGGGTATTTTTCCCTTTATGTTTTGTAAAAGGGAAAACATTCTTCTCACATTTCAAGTTAATTTCTTTTAACTGAATCCAAATATACTCCCAAATCAAAGGCTCCTACAGGCTCATAGTCAGTGGGCATGCGTGGTATCTGCTCTCACTGCACTGATAAATCGCTGCTGTTTTCTGAACACTCAGACCAGATGCAGGAGCATTTCCAGCACTATTTTATTGGTGTGCTGGCTTCACAATAAGAGTTCAAGCGTTCATGACTTACCTTCCCAGAACTGCTGGGTGACAGGGTCCAGACTATTAGGAGCTCAGAATTAACAGGATCAATGGCTCACTTGCTGGTGGATTCTCTGTATCTCCAAGTCTTTAAATCGTGATTTGAGGACTTATTGCAGGAGTGGGTGTGTGAAGTTTTGTGGCCTGCATTGTGCAGGCGGTCAGATTAGATGATCATATTGGTCCTTTCTGTAGTCTAGGGCTACGTCTACACTAGAAAAGTTAAGTTGACTTTGTTAAGTTGACTTAATAAGGTCGACAACTTTTTCTAGTGTAGATATAGCCTAAGTCGACCTTATTAAGTCAACTTAATACTTTAAGTCGACTTAATATGGTCGACTTAGGCACTAATTCCCATCCCCACTGGCTTTAAGTCAACTTAAGGAGTCGACTTAAGGCTTAAGTCGACCTAAAATAAGGTTATTAAGTCGACTTAAGGAAGTGCTTAGGTCGACTTAATAAAAGCCCAGTGTGGACGTGGCTTTGTTTAGGTCAACTTCAGCCTCCTTAAGTCGACCTAACTTGCCAGTGTAGATGCACCCCATGAGTCTAAAACAAATCACAATTCAGTTTTAGTAGGTAAAAAGCTCCCAGCTTTATGGACCACATACACTCTCGACATTCCTTGGCCGTAACACCTACACTAAAGTGTCCTGTCTAAGCAGAGGGCCTCCTGTAAAATCTTGGATGGATTTTTTTTAGGGAACTTGTTCTTTAGTCTGTCCTTTGGTTGTTCTAATATCCTGGTCCAGAAATGTATGTGTGGGAACAGGAGTGGGGCATTTCCAGGACATCATGCATTCTCAGATTATAGCTGGATGGAAGCCATTCTGGGCCAAAATGCTCCTGGAGAGACAGTGCTGTGTTTAAAAGGGAACGTAGAGTTTCTTTAACAATACATAATACTTCATAGCTGATGCAAGCAGATCATATTATTGTAAAATAAGAAACGCCATGCAGACTTCCCTTATGGGGTGTTAAAGGCACTCTTCTCCTGCTTCTCCCTGAAGGATATAACATCAATAACACATGTTTCCAAATCTGTGTCACTTCATTTGGCACTCCTGGGACGTGCAGCATCCTGCATGACTCAAATACAAAGCCATGAAGGCTGAGAGCCTCAAGTCACATCCCTCCAGTCTCAGGCTACCTTCGCAGTGGACTCAGCTGATCACTGTCTTTTAGGGTTTAAGTGGTGACACCTGAAATGCTTCTGCCAGGGAAACTTTGGGGTGAGATGCTGGATAACAAGTTCCCTTTTCCAAGGAATCTGCCTTTTATGGATGTTCTCTAGGATAACATGAGCATAGATGACCAGTGGGCTTCCATAGATCTCTGACCTATCCCTGCAACACTTCTAAGCTCAGAGTAGCAGAAAAAGCCTAAACCAACTACACTTGAACTCTGAACCGGTCATGCTGTAGCAGCAGATAAGAATTAATTCTATAAATACCAGTCAACTTGACTTTGCTTTTCAAAATATATATGAAATATCTAACAAATGAGAAAACAGCAGGTGAATTAAGGAGGTCAACCTTAATTGATTCACTTGAACCAAGATGTTTTTGGGGTGTTGAGACAGTTGGAGAACGCCCATATTCTACTCTAATCCTTTTCTCTATTCTAGTCCATTAATGTTCTTATGCAACATCTCTTACCATGGGATGTGAGTGCCAGATTCAGACCTAACGTCTATGGGTGCAATGCTGCTGAAACTGTCCCATTTTCTACCAGGTCTCCATTCGATCTTGTCAGTGAAGGAGTGCCTGGACAGGAAGGGTTGAGTTAAGGGGAGTTCCCCTGTGATCCAATTATTCATGGGGAGTTTGAGGGAAAAGGCTGAGATAAGAGTTTATTCATTTCATTAAAGCTGGAACACAGCATGGTCGAGTCACTGTGTCATTTATGTTGCATGCTTAGTTTATAATAAGAACTGCTGCCAGGCCTTCCAGGTATATCAAAAGGGACTGCACTTACCCTATTGCCAGACATTCCAGGTACTTCCGGATTTTGCACTGGAATGTAAAGAAGGTGATGCAGTCAAAGGATTGGGTGCTTCCTGTTTGTACATACAAAAGCACCTGCCCTGCAGTGTAACACCTTCATCTTCCCTAGGTACCTTAAGGAAGAAACTTAAAACTAGAGCTGGCTAGGAAAAGGGAATTTCTGCCCTGCCGGAAATGCCCTACATTTCAAAATCTGTTTTCATTCCAAAAAGGAACAAAACACCAACCTTCTGAACTTACCCTGGAACTGGAATTTTGAAAAATAACCATCTGGATACAACCAAATGTTTCATTTCAAGGGTCCAATCATTTCAGGCTGATAATGTCAAAATAGTGCAATATAATATTAATATTAAATATTAACATTAATATAATATTAGTGTAATAGAATATCAATATTAGTGTAGTAGAACATTAATATTAAATAGCCATATATTATATTAGCATTCACATTATAATTACAGCACCTGTTTTGCAGGATTTATCAATTTGATTTGGGGGAGTTTATTTTTATCAATTTTTGTAGCTATGTAAAAATTGAGGGGTTTCAAGGCTTTCTTTGTATAGACTATAATGAAGAATCACATGATTCATGTTATATACTACCATAGTGAGTAATCTCTTTGCAGTACTCCCTAGTGCATTTTAATGTAGCGCTGCTTCAAACAACGCATGTGGGAGTCTTCAGTGCACAACAGTAGGATCTACAATGGCCAATTAACATGCAACACCACAGCGCACTTTAGAAGTCACCCTGCCATAGCCCGCATTGCTGTTCCAGGTAGCTAGGGCATGTTTGTCTACTCGAGCTGTGCAGCATATTCCCAGCTGCAGTGTAGATGTGCCCACAGGGGCACAAAATAGAAACATTCAGCAAATGTCTCCATAATTCCACAGAGCAGGATTTAGATGGCTGCTTGAACCTCAGATGCACTGGAAGTCAGCCCTGGTTCCAGTGCGATTTGTATCTGTGAAACAGCTGAAATTTGCACTGTCTTGGTTTTTGTTCACAAAGTTCTCATCAGAGCTACATGCAAACTTTTCTGCTGCATCTGGAGATCCAGGAACAGCCTGGGACTTCTGCTCTTCTTGTTCTCCAGAGTGTTTTTACACCAAACTGGGTTCTCCAGAAGAAGTCAAGTAGTAATTCCAACAGAGCCACCAGTTCTCCATTTGTGCAAACCCATGGTAAACTTGAACCACTCCCCTCAGCTTTTACACTTGGGAAAAGGCTTTTCTTGAGCCCAAGACTTTCCAAATATTGGGATTTGTTGATCTATGTACAATGCTTTTGCTCCTGCCATACAAAATGGCATCTTGACTTATCCTAAGGAGTTCACTGGAAAACGACAAAGGGTACAGCTACACTGGAGGCTCTGTTGTTAAGTCATCTTAGAGACTCCACACTGGCAGTGTTAAGTCAACAGATGAGTGGCCAGGAACTCTGCAAAGGGGCCTGGAGGCCAATTAGGTTGACTTAAGAGCTCCCCCCATCTATACTGGCTTAAGTCATCTTAATAAGGTCGACTTAAGCCTTAGGTCGACCTTAGGAGGTGGTGTTATTAAGTTGACTTAAGGAAGCGCTTAAGTTGACTTAATAAGCACCCAATCTGGACGCAGTGGTCTGTAGGTCAGCTTAACCGTCCTTAAGTCGACCTAAGGCTCCAGTGTGGACGTACCCAAAGGTTCCTAACATGTCCAGGTGTGAGCTCCAGCAGAAATTAAGTAAATTGTTCCCATGGGCATCTAGGGAAATATGTGAAGTTTGGGTCTAAACGACACAGTTATTTCTCATCTAAGATACCAGTCTCTCTCCAACCCAATGGGACAATCAGGCAGCTCTTCCACATCCCACTTTTCAAATGAAGTCCTTAGTTAGGAACAGCAACCCTTCTATGAACTGTAGCTCCTGTATCACCAGTCAACCACTTACACCTGACCCCGCCTTCAGTCTCTAGTCTTCTCCTCCAAGTCCTTATTGCTAAATGCAAAAACATGAAAATGGCCTCAGGCTTTTAAATAGCATGTTTGAAGTATATATGTCCCTCCTGGATCTTTTACACTGATCATGTACAAGTTTAAGAGACTATACCCTTGATAAGACCAGTCACTCCAGTCAAAAGAAAGGAGTTTAGTGCGTCTACACTGGCAACTTAGGTCGACTTAAGGAGGCTTACATCGACCTACACAAAGCCATGTCAACACTGGGCTTTTCTTAAGTCGACTCAAGCACTTCCTTAAGTCGACTTAAGGAAAGTTTAAGTCGACTGAATAACACCTCGTTTTAGGTCGACTTAAGCCTTAAATCGACTCCTTAAGTCGATTTAAAGCCAGTGTGGATGGCGATTAGCACTTAAGTCAACCTTATTAAGTTGACTTAAAGCGATAAGTCGACTTAATAAGGTCGACAAGGGGCTATGTCTACACCAGAAAAGTTGAGTCAACTTTGTTAAGTCGACTTAATGAGGTCGACTTTAAGTCGACTTAAAGTTGACCTTATTACGTCGACTTAACTTTTCTAGTGTAGACATAGCCTTAGATATTAAGGTGTTAGGTGCCTTACAATACGATCGATTGATCGATAGAACAAATGGATCTAGACAGCTCATCAAGCACAACAAAATCTCAGAACTGTAGAAGGGAAAGATAGTCCAGTGGTTAGGGTCGTAGTCTGAGACTTGGAAGAGTGACTCTTTCATAGACGTCCCATGTGAACTTGGACAAGTCACTTAGCACCTCTGTGCCTCAGTTCCCTGTAAACTAGAGTAACAACACTTCTCCATCTTTTGAGAGGTGTTATGCAGGTGAAAGCATTCAAGATTATAAGGCGCTTAAATTAACTATGGAAAGCGTGGTCCATATAAGTACCTTTGATAGATAGACAACAGAGTCTTGTGGCACTTTTAAAGACTAACAGATTTATTAATCGCATGAGCTTTCGTGGGAGAAAATCCCACTTCGTCAGACGCTTTGAAGATAGGTCTTTGAAGAT
>ML685852.1:10437401-10530478 GCA_007922175.1 Pelusios castaneus | reverse complement strand
CTTTGAAGATAGCGTCTGACGAAGTGGGATTTTCTCCCACGAAAGCTCATGCGATTAATAAATCTGTTAGTCTTTAAAAGTGCCACAAGACTCTGTTGTCTTTCTACAATAGACTAACACGGCTACCCCTTTGGAATTTGATAGATAGTGAGCCATCTACCTATCGGGGCATTTTAGCCATTTTCTCCCATCACACGCACCCCTACTTGACAGAAGGGGTATGTCTACACTTGAAAGTTAGGTTGACTTAAGGATGCTTAAGTCGACCTAAAGAACCCCACGTCCACACCAGGCTTTCATTAAGTCGACTTAATAACTACCGCTGTTTAGGTCGACTTAATGGCTAAGTCAATTTGTTAAGTCGACCTAAAACCGGTGTGGACACCTTAGGTCAACTTAGTTCCCTAAGTTGACCTAGGGCTGGGGACAGGGGAGCCATGGTTCCCTTCTCCCCAGGACCCGCGCTTTCCGGCAGAAGGGAGCCATGCTCCCTTCTTGCCAGAAAGCCTCGGGGTCCCAGCAGGCAGGGAGCCATGCTGCCTTCTCCATGGAACCCAAGCCACAGCTGCCCTCTCCCTGGGACCCACGTGGGTCCCAGGGAAAAGGGAGCCCTGGCTCCCTTCTGCCAGGGGGCCATGGGTCCCTTGTCCCCGGGAGCTGGGAGCCACGGCTCTCTGTCAACTTCAGAGTCCAGTGTAGACTCTGTAAGTCAACTTAAGTCGACCTTGGTAAGTCGACTTAACAAAGTCGACTTCGTTTTTTAAGTGCAGACATACCCAACGAGCTCACCAGACCCCAGGGAAATAGAAACATGATTTTTGCCTGCGCCTGCATTTGGAGATGCAATAAATTATTTTGTCATTTTGCTGTAAGCTTATAAAGTTAAAACTGAAAGAAGATGCTCTACAATTTTAGCCTGTCCTCCCCCCAAAAGAAAACAATGTGTAGTTTGTGTAGTGTACTCTACGCACTTTTCAATACCATTCCCTGTTTAACTGGGCTATTTTTGGAACCTTATCTCGCCAAGACGGGGAAGGGAAAATAACCCTGCTAACTGCTAAAAATGTTACAGGACACTTAAAGCTCTGTCTGTGCTGGAAATACTCACAGAGAGCCAATTCTTCCAGACCCAGTAGCAAGTAGAAGTGTGACTGCTGGGTTTCAGTGACCGATCTCTGAATGAAATCCTTATGGCAGCTCTGCTTAAAATCTGGATTGAGATCACATTAAGTGGATTGAACCTACGGTAGATGTTCAGTCTGCTACTCTATGGGTCAGAGGTGAAATTAAAGTTATTACTCTAGATAATTACTACTGTCAACAAGCCAAACGGGCAGTCAGCTGTACCGTTCCCAGCTGATGCTTGCATTTGACGATCGGCATAAAGCAGTAGTTCCCAAAAGTGGCCCATGGGGGCTTTCAAAGTGGCCTGTGGCTCCCCTCCTGCTGGCTGCAGAAGGGAGCCACTGCCTAAGGACCCAGGCAGAGCACATTTCTACAGGCCTAAAAGACCAGTGCAGGCTCCTTTCTGCAGCCAAAGGGATGGGAGATCAGTGATCCCCTCCCCCTACATGGCAAAGGGCTCCATCTGGTCCATAGGTGCTGGGGTCACTGCTGGAACCAAAGGGAAAGGAACATTGATTTTCCATCCCCCTGGCTGCAGAAGGGAGCCACTGCCTAGGAACCCAGAGGGAGCACATGGGGCTACAAGACATCTGTGGTTTCCCTGCCACAGCCAGGGAAATGGGAGATCAGCTAGGAGGAAGTCTCTTTGCTGAACTCCTTCTGCTGCTTGCAGGAGTGGGGGGCCTGCTGGCAGAAACAGGTGGTCCTTTGGGATTGTAAAAATGATATCTGCGGCCCTCGAGCCAAAAAGGTTGGGAACCACTGGCATAAAGGGTAGTTAGTTTCTCTTTAAATAGCAGATTTCTGATGTTTCTCTAAAACCATAACAAACAAGGAGTCCTGTGGCACTTTTAAAAGCTAACAAATTTATTTATCACAGGAGCTCTCGTGGGAGAAGATCCCACTTCGTCAGACACTAGAAGATGACGAAGTGGGATTTTCTCCCACGAAAGCTCCTGTGATAAATAAATTGGTTAATCTTCAAAATTGCCACAGGACTCCTTGTTTGTTTTGCTGAACTAGACTAATACGACTACCCCTTTGGAATGTCTAAAAACATAATTTTTTTCTCTTATTTGCTCTTGTTAGGATCTGGCTGTTACTCACTCCCATATGTACCATACCTCATCCTTCATATGTTTCAGTCCAGTTCTTTCAAACATTTGTAAATTGCATTTTATGGTTTTCCTGATTTCTAACAAGGGAGACACATTTTTCAGAAATCTAACAAAGAGAGCGCTACTGGAAACATTTCAACGATTTAAGCAAAGACTACCCTTCAAAACCTTCCACCCCTGCTGGAAACCTCCCAGGAAATACTACCTCTTATGAGCAATCACAGCACGAGATCCCTTTGGGGCCACAAACTGCCTGCCTACAACTACAGCCTGTCTTCTTTCTGGTCATTTTCTCCAATAAAAGCAGCTTTAATGGTAGCTCCCCAGTTCCATCCTATCTAAACTGATTAAAAGCTTTCAGATCCTTTTTGTGGAACTTATTAAACTGTTTGAACAACACAGTTTCCATATGGATGCTGTAATGGCCTGTCTGCTTAGACAGACAATGTCGTTTTACTAAAAATGCCAAGATCTTTCGCATACCTTCCAGATGGGAAGGCATGCACGTGGGCCATTGACTCCATTCACTTTACTGAGCCATGCCCTGAGAGAAGAATATCAGAACTGAGATACACCGGGCAGATCTGAGAACAGAACTTTGCCCTGGAGTTTTGCATATGTCAAAAGCAAATCTACTGACAACCCAAAATGATCCACCTGGGCCTGCTTCTGAGATTGCATTTGTAATGGTAGTTCTAAACCACACGCTCCGTGTCTATTATTAATTCTTATTCTTACAAAATCTGCTAGGCATTCTCCAAGGCTCCTCAGCAAGGTGAGGAGAAGCGTCTGGAGGAACTTAATTGCAACAACTTTTGCCTACAGGCCATTGGCCTCAAATGAGGCAGAAGCCCCACTGGCTTTCTTAGTGAGTGTTGAGGCCCTACATTCCCAATATTAAACTGATCTATTTCTGGACAGCTGTGGCCCAGCTAAGCCAGTATCAGTCCCAGGCTCTTCTCCCATCTCACTTGATATATGTGGTAGGCTCCTTTTGAATTTCAGAGCATTCCTTTGCATTCTAGCCTGCTAATTTGATACTCATCATGCGCACCCCACATCCGTCTGAGAATCTAACGTCCTTTCTAGACCTTCGGCAGGTGGGACATTGCTAACCCCCAACTCTGACAAAATTGTTCCATTCTAAAACTGCAACACAGGCCACTAGGGGTCTGAAAAAGGACTTTGGTAAAACCCCCATGATTCTCTGCCCCAGCACAAATGCTGCTCGTGCTCCATCCCACACAAGGGAGAAAGCAAATAATTGTATGTCCTATAGCTGCTTACTTCTGAGTATTGCAACTATGAATGTGTAACAGGCTGATTTGCCCAACAAGTTAGCTGCATAATTGCTCTTGTGAAATGTGCACACATAACTGAATGACTAATTTCCCTGCATAATTATCATGATTGCATGCTTATGCAAATATACATAATTACCATCTGCCTATGCAATTATCCAGTTTGCATGTAGGACTGCAGTAATGGTGCAAACAAATTAAGAGCACGATTCTGTGCCTGTAACAGAGTGCTGGGAAGTAATCCCTTACCCTGCGCTCTGTCAGGCCAGCCCCAATTGAGAGAGGTTGATTGTAGCTGACTGGGAACACCTGTACCTGATTGGGGCAGGAGAAAACAGCTGTGTGCCTAATTAGGCAGGGGCTATAAACAGGTCCATCTGAGGGAAGCAGGAAAAGGAGAAACTGGGGGGGAGAGGTCCTGCCCAGCTTGGCTCGCTGGTGCAGGAGCAATAATCCCCTCCTGAATGTGTTAAAAAGGTGATGAGATTGTGCACTGTGGATAAATTTGCACTGGAGCATTAGCTCAGAGGGTCTCAGAGTCATTGCGACCAGGCAGTTGGCCAAAGCGGACAGGCAGTGGTGGCGAATCCCTTACAGTGCTTATCTTATTAGACCAGGGGTCTGCAACCTGTGGCTCTAGAGCCGCATGCGGCTCTTTGGCTGCCCCCTTGCGGCTCTGGGCTCCCCCAACCACTGGGGTACCCTGCAGGAGGCCCATGCCTGGCTCTGGGCTTCCCCCAGCCACCAGGGACCCCACAGGCAGCCCATGCCAAGCTCCAGGCTCCCCCCCCTGCATAAGGGGACCATGCAGCAGAAATCCTGGCTCACCTCCCTGCACCTCCCACCAGGAGGCTACACCCATTCTGGCTCTCAAAACACTTTGTTATTGATGGAATTTTCAAAAATGGCTTTTCTTATCTTTTGGGTTGCAGACCCCTGTATTAGACTATCCAGATAGCCCAATGCTTGGTATGCAGTACCACAGCCTGTGTATCAGTGTCTGCAGGAACCTTTCTAATACAGGCAGATGATGTGTTTGCTGGAGTGTCTGCTCCCTTGGACAACCCTGTTAGATCTCAGAATTGATGAGCTTCTTCTGCTACCTCTGAACACCATACCTGGTCTGTGCTTGTGGGAGCTCTAATTTCCCATGAGCCTCTCCTAGAGCTTGGCTTCTGAACCCTCCACAAGACATGCCAAGTCTCAACCCTGTGAGCTCTCATCCCCTCAGCTGTCTGCGGGTGCCAGGCCACGTCTTGGCTCCTTGGAGCAACTGCTACTGCCAAGCACCATTCTGAGCCTCAGCTCTGCTGAGAATTAAGTTGGACTAACTCTCTCTAGATTTCCCAGCTTTCCTGGGCACCAGATGGAGCAGAGAGACTGTAACCTAGCTAGATTCTCTGATCAGGCAGTTGCCTACCTTTCTCAGGCACAGGGGGGATGCTGAGCTAAAAGGGGACTCTCCTTTCTAAGACATACACTGCTATTGCTTTCCCTATACCACTCCCCTGACACCATGCACAAGTTCCAGAAAGCTGCTGGTGCTATACAAATAACCCACAATGCCACCACACAATCTTCTCTCTCTCTCTCTCCCCCCAGCCTGATGCTTAGCCCTGTCTGTTACATCCAATGCCTTCCAAAAGGACAAAATCATGGACTGCTCATTGGCCTGACAAGCAGGGAGGTGGAGTGGTAGGAAAGGTGCTGGGTGGGAAACCCCAATTGTTTGTTTGTATTGTGGTGGGGCCGAGGACTCCTTTGTGCTAGGGGCTGTACAAACACAACGAAAAGCCAGTTGCTGCCCCAGAGAGCATACAGTCTAGTTGTTCCCCTCAGACTGGAGCTGAGGGCAGGGTCAGTTGGCATGGGCCGTGCCAAGGATTCAAAAGATGGTTCCCCATGGGGAGGCGTCAAAAGGTGAGGGAACACGGCACAGGGAGCCATCAGCAAAGTCTCTCCCCTCAGGATGTGGAGGGGTGTTAGAGACGGGGAGTCCCTAGGGGAATTAAGTCTTGCTTGCCCTCTGGGTGCATTGCGGTGGGCGCCCCTGGGGGGTTAGACTGTTATGGGCTGCTGGTGTAGAGAGCCGCTCCATCCTCCCTTCTGGCTGGGGGGCACTGGGGTGCGGATCCCCCAAGGGAAGGGGATCACACCCTTCTGGCCAATGGGGAAGAGTGTTAGGGGGTGGGGAGCCTGCTGGGGGGTCAGTATTGCTTCTCTCTCGGAGATATTAAGGGGGGGAGCCCCGTGGGATCGGGGATCTCCCTCCGGCCGGGGGGCAGTGGGGAGCCCCCAGGGAATCAGGATCGCTCCCTCCGGCCGGGGGCAGTGGGCGGAGAGCCCGTGGGGTCGGGGATCGGGGTCGGCGAGGGCGGCCCGTGCGCGGCGCCCACCTCTGCGCTGTTTCCCGCAGGTGCGGCGCTGTCTGCAGAGCCGGTCACTCACCTGGGCCGGGCGGAGAGCGCGGAGGTGCGGCTGCGGAGCCCCCGAAGCGGCTGGGACAGGTAAGGGGCGGCGGGGCTGGACTGAGGGGCCGAGCTGCGGCGGCCGCATTTAACCCGGCGGGGCGGGCGGGGGCCCCAGGCGGGAGGCGACCCCTCCTCCGGGGCACGGCCGGCGGCGGGGGCGTGTCACAGCCGCGGAGGGGGCTCCGGCTCCTAGAGCCCTGGTCCCATCCAGCCGGCCGGGGCCCCGCTGTTCCCAGGGCGCTCAGCGCACGGCCAGACTCGTGTGTCCCGGGGCACTTCGCCTTCGAACGATGGTTGTCTTCACAGCACGGATTGATTTTGTGGCAAAGGTGCCAGATGCTAATAAGATTTCCTTGGATTTTGATGACAGTTGTGGTTTGAAAGATAAGCTAGATGGCCCCATCCTGTGAGCCCGTTTATAGTCTGTATTTCTATCCAGAAACCCATCCGCAGCTGGTTTAAATACCACAGCTCTAATGTGCCCTGGTTAAATTTGCAGCACTCAGGTATGTAAGAGCAGACACTGGGCCCGGCCCCCACTCTTATTTACACCAGTTATCTGGATTTGAATGGCGTTATCCCTGATTTGCATTAGCATGGGTGAGACTGAAGAGGAGAATCAGGTACAAATCTGGTCTAACTAGTGTAAAGGGCTATAGCTCCGCTGGCGTAGAGCAGTGATTCCCAAGCTGGGTTTGGCCAAACACAGGTGTTCTGTGCAATGTGAATAGGTGTTCCATGAAAAATATTCATGTTCTTCCTTCTAACGCTTTTAAATCAACTTTTGAGCAATACGTGCGCAATTTTTCGGTATGACTCTCCACCCTTCCCTCCCCCCCCAGAATGCTTGTGTACTGTCAATAAATTCCAAGCCCAAAAGTGTTCTGTGGCCACATTAGTACGGGGAACGCTGGCTTAAAGAGTTACTCCTGATTTACAGCAGCATACTCTATTGAATGAATTTGCACTATCAGAGGATCTGGCCCTGATTTGACTCTGACTACTTTTTTTCTTATGCTGAGGTAATGAAGTTATGCGTATAAACAAGAAGGGAGGAGAGACCAGAGCATGTTGAAAGTACATGATTTCCACAAATGAAACTTGGCACAGTTTGAAGTATAAGGTTCTGGGCATACTTTGTTGCCCGGTACATGAACTGGACCTGAATAGTGATAGAGTTTCATTACACTATGTAGTGATGTGGTTAATTGTATGGAATTTCCTTGGCAAGCCATAATCATATATCCATTTGATTTGTCTTAAGCTTTTCATATTTGTGCACGCAGAGAATAGGATGGCAAGCGAAGCTGTGTGCATGTGGAAATTTCAATCATACAAAATGTCCATCAATTTCAAACTTTATATACTTGAAAAATTATTCACACTCGTCCAGCCATTAGCTGTAAACAGCCTGGGAGTGGTTTTGTTTTTCTTCCCTATTCCACGATTGGAATGTGTTTGGAAAACCCTTTAATTCTGAAGATCCATGTGCCTGTCCAACTATACAAATTTCATTGAGTTGGCATCTTGCAGATTCCTGTAGGTAATGCGTAGAGATTAGAGAGTATTTCTGAGGTCATAGATTTAGGACAGAAATGACCATTATGGACATCTGGTCTGACCTTCTGCATAGCACAGTACAGGTCAATTTGTGTACAATATTGTGACCTCTGGCTATGGAGAAATTAAGCATGGACCAGTTAGACAGATTGGGCTAAATTCTCCGTTGCATTGCCCTTTATGCCATCATTTACAGCAGTGCATGGGGGTGTGAACCATTCCATCTGATTTAGCTGCAAATGACCCACTTTGAGCTGCTATAAATGGCTGCCCAAGGTGTGGGGCAATGGAGAATGTGGCCTAATTCACTAGATCAGTTCCTCCTCGCACTGTTCAAGGAAACAAGTTAGTATTGTATTCCAGTAGATTTCCATGAGCCTCTCTGAGCTGGACAGGCGATATATGGCTTAAGTCACTGGCTGACTATGTTCCCTGGTGAATTTCAAGTGGCCACATTTTTTTCACTCCCTCTTCTCAACTGTTGAGCAGTGTTGGTGCTGTTGGTAACTGGGCAGAACATTCCTCAGTCCCCGAAAAGGTGGTATTTCATTTGTGGGTGAAGCAACCAAAATATATCATTTATAAATACACATGCACACACAACACATCAAGGTCTGGTTCTTCTGGCTTGAAAGAGGTATTGAAAAGTTAGGGCTCCCAGTTATTGCAGACTTCCCATCCGTGTGCTGGCTAATGACTTTTCCTTTCACACAAAATAGCATTGATGCCATAGAAATGAGCAATGCAGTCCGCAGCTATGGCAAACCCTCAGTAAAAGGTATAACACAGACAGGACCTGTAAAATGGCTTTCTTATTTTATTGAATTGTTCAATTTCCATAACTGTATGAAACTGTAGTAACTCACCGCAACGGTGCCTGCCAGAGGCAGAGAGGCAAAACACTTAATTCCTTCAGCTGGGAGAAAGTGAAAATATAACCTAAGAACCCAGCCCTGCAAATCTTTCTCACAAGCCGTTCTTATTCATAACAGGCATATTCACATGAGAAAGGTATTACATTACTCTAGGTTTGAAAGATCAAACCCTAACCATAAGTGGAACATAGTTTGATCTTCATAGGCTTCTGTTTTAATTATATAGAGACCAGAATAGTTGTATCATTACCTTTGAAGAAATGAGAGAGTTTTAAACTTGACAGCACATGTAAAGGTCACAGGTTTGGTTACAGACAAACAGCAACCATTTCAAAGACTCAGAAAAGTGCATTTTGTGCCTATAAAATTGTACCAATATTTTTCTGCACATGCCATCAATTTGGGGCACAAATATGAGTTGTGGGACAGATTATGACCAGATTTTCCCCAAAAATGGAAGGCCAGGCTGGGGACCAGCTAACACGCATGCTGCCTGGCGTATTCTTATTGAGCAATAAATTGCAGTGACGACTGAATTAGTGGGGGTTATGTGACTAAATGGCAGGGAAGGCAAGGCTGCAAGAATGCAGAGCTGTCTGAGCTGAATATGCACCTTCGTTTTGTTTAATTTTTTTAAAAATCCTTTATTTGCAAAATAGAAACCTATGACACATCTGTGATAGGGCCAGCTAGCAAAAAAAACCCATGTGCATGTAAGAATGAAATGGAAGGTGACTTTTAAGGCAGCATGTGAATGGTAAATGTATGGTGTCACACTATTCAAGCGGAAGAGGTGGGAGAAGGAAAGGAAGAAGTAGACTTTGGAACCAAGACAAAGGATTGATTGATATGGTCTCATGGAGCAGAGCCCTAGTTACCCAGGAGTTTATTGCTGCCTATAAACTTCAATTCCTAAGGTTGCCAACAGCCCCTTATTTTTTCATCTCCATACAACAATATCAGGAGTTGCTGCATGTTGCAAAAAGCAGCCAGAAATGCCCCTGGTGAATATAGATGAGTGCTGCTTATTCATAATAAAATAAAATAAAACTATCAGGAGGTGGGATGGGGCGGGGCTGTTAAGAAAACAATCCCTTATTTCTGAAATACTATATTGGCAACCCCAGTTCCTAGTCACATGTCAAACCATGTCTGATAATAAAGTATGATTTAACCCTTTCCTGGGTCATTTAGAAAAGGACAGTATCTGTACAAGCAAAAAAGCCCAAGGAGCAAACAGTACTATCTTCAATCCAGTGCATGCTACATTTGGGGCATGCTATAAAACTCAACCAGCCAGAAAAAAGGTCTGCGGGAGAAAGCCTCGATTTTATTTTGCTTCCAAACAATACACACTCTGTGCAAAGGCATTCAATTTCTAAGTGGGAATTCAGGCACCAAAAAGTAGGTTTTAGAAAGTACTTCAAAAACCCAGCCCGTTACGTCTGCAAATGTGATGCTGTGTAATCAAAGCATTTTAATAATTCCATATAATAAATGTCACACTGAGTGAATAATTCTCTATAACTCTAAACAGTTAGGAGGTGCCAGAAAACTGCAAAGCGTCCCTGTTAAGCTCCTCTGGCAAAGGCCCTTTTACTTTCACGAGGCAAATTTAAACCAGATGATGGACTCTGGGTGGTCGCCCCTGCATTCAAAATGGGGAACATTGTTTAAAAGTGCGTCACCGAAACAATATAATACAAATATTTAGACAGCAATGGCTGCAGAGAAAGGACAGGGGTCCAACACCTCAGTTTCCCAAGTAATCATTGCAACTGATTCTCAGACTGTCTTGTCAGATATCAGATCTCCACAGCCAGAGAAATTATGCTTGTCCACATCCGGCATGTACTTGCTTTGCGGATCCTATGCTAATAACCACATGTGAGCAATTATCTCACTATGAACTTCAATAAGCGCTTTGCAATAATCCACGTATCAGCAGTTCTATTTACAAATGTTCAACGGCACGTTCAATAGACCCCGGAATGCACATTAATGACCCTATGCAAAAATATCCGCACATGACAACCTGTGCAGCAGGGGTCACCCAACCAGACTGACTGCAAACTTGGGGTTCATTCCACCTAAACAGTACTTCCTGCAACTACCTCCTGTTCATCTTGTAGCTGTTCCTGGTTCTGTAATTTTCTTGGTTATTTTTTACAGCTAGCAGTTGTCATTGGATGGGCAGTTAGTCTTTGTCACATCACACCTTTCCTTTCTGCCTTCACCTGTGATTGGCATTACAGGGACTTTCGCAAAGCTGAATCCACCTTTACAAAGAATTTACAGACCTCGCCCCAGTTCCTGTCCTCCCGACAAGCTCTGGCTATGACCCAGTTTCATGCTGCTGGGGATCTCTAACTGGTCTGCAGACCTGGAGCTATCTGATCTCTATGGAGGTGGATGAGAACCGAATGAAAACACAGTGGAGGGAATGGCTGACTGATAGGACAGAACCATTGCCTCTTGTGCTGTTTAAGTATTTTGAGACAGAAGATTTAAAAGGGCTAAACAAAAATGAGGGTGGCATGTTTTTTCCCCGATGATTTATTCTGCACAAATCCAGCCTTTTTCTCTGAAGCCGTTAACAGAGTCCTTCATCGAGGGCCAGAACCATGGCCGAGGCTTGAACCAGGACCTGCAAGTGCTCCCACTGTACTGCAGACTAGGTTGAGAGTCTGCAAAAAGAATCAGAGCCTTTGGGTCTAATTCTCCTTGTGTCACCATTTGCACCAGTGCAAACTGAATATAAAAGGCTACCAAATGGAAATAGCAATGATTTGCATTCACTTTTCACTCATTTGTTTAGTTTAAGCGATGTCCTTGCCATCTTTGGCCAGTGTGGTCCTACGCTGAGAGGTACATTTCCATTGAGTTCACTGAATCGCCCTACACCAAAAAGGTGTCTTCTCTCAGTGTGGAAATGAGAAGAGGCCTCCCCAATCAGGTTTTCTTCCATTATATAATCCGCACAAGGCCCAGGCACACACCTACATACTAGGGATGTTTTGTGTGCCCTACGCTAGTACTCTGCGCTGGGTGAATTTCAGTTCCCGCAACGGTGGGGCAGCAGCACATCACATCTCCACAGTGCCTGTAAATGACTTCCTTTTAAAACAAGCATCCTGTGTTCAAGATACCACACAACACAGCACAGGGCTGTGTGATTTAGACCAAGATCATCTGCCTCCAGTCGGTGGAAACATAACCTACCATGTTAACAAGTCTGAGGGCCAAATCCTCAGGTGGGGTAACTCCACTGAAGTCACTGAAGCGATGCCAATTTCCACCATCTGAGAATCTGGCCCTTGATTTTCAGTACACAGTGAGGCAAAATGGGGACATAGCCACCTGACAATCACTGACGGTAACACAATAACAGCTCCCAGATTAATAGCTCCTTAGTCCTGCGCATTACTTCCTAGCATAAAGACGGTGCATCCAGCAGCAATGTAAAAATCCATACATCTTAAAGAGAACACATTCAGAGACATCACATTATACAAGGGAAAACTGTAGTGCAGGATAAACGAGACTGTAAATGTTATCATCAGTTATAAGGAGGAGGGAGTCGTTGAAGAGAATGTTACCTGAGATGGGACTGAGAGGAGGAGTGAAAATGAATGCTTTCCCATTAGGAAGTAGTGGAAATGAGAATGTTTTCAAGCTGTAAGGTAGTCTTTCCCTGTATGTCTTTTACTGAAGGCTGGATGATGCAGCGAAACCAACCAATTTTAATGCTAGGATTTGTCTTACTGTAGTGTTGAAACTTTCCCATTCCCAATGCGTTCTAACGGGATAGCCACTTCCCTTCATCCAATTTTGCATCATTAAACTGGGTCCCTGCTGGGATGTATTATTAAAATGGCAGCTCCTCTCCAGAGAGACACCAGCTTCGTTGACTGATTGCAGATCCTGACCCAAGGAAGTTTCAAAACTGCTGTGACCATTCAAAACTGCTAATATCAGACCAGCGCAGCGAGCAGGGTTAGGTTTGCAGTGCCTGGCTATAATGATTTCTGTTGTCAAGGTCCAGTTCACGGGGATGAGGGATAGAAGGCTACCACCAACGGTTAAGGTGTCTGTCTGTCTCCATGTCAAAGACCTCTTAGGGTGGCTCTGGCAGGGCTGTCCCTGGGGGGGGGGTCAATAGGGCGATCACCCTGGGCCATCGCCCTGGCCTCGTGGTTACATGGGCCCTGCACCAGTGCGGGGCCCATGCGCGCCGGCAGGGCAGGCCAGGAGAGCTATGTCCGGCCCTTGGGCCTGCCCTCCCCGCCTCCAGGGCGAAGGAGGCAGGCCCAGGGGTGGAGGTTGTGGGGTCCGGTCTCTGGGCTGGCCTGCCCCACACAGCCGGCTCTCTGCCCCGCAGGTGGCCTCGGCCTCCCGGCCTGGGGCCAGGGCCGCCAGCTCCCTCCTGCAGGCGGCCTCCGGGGCTGAGACAGGAGCCGGGAACAGAGCCCGCTCTCCCCATCCCCCCGCAGGCAGCCTCGGAGGGGCCAGGGCTGGCTCCCACCTGCAGGCAGCCTCCCGGCCCTGGGCCGGGGCTGGAGCCTGCTCCCCCTGCCCCTCAAAAGGTGGCCTCGGCCGCCAGAGCCGGAGCCACCTCCCCGCGCCGGCAGCCTCGGCCTCCCAGCCCAGGGCTGGCTCCCTGAGGGGCAGAGTAGGCTGGTCAGCCCGCCACGCTCCCCTCCAGCATGGGGGGTGGGGCCCCGCTTTGGCCAATTGGCCCTGGGCCCCGCTCCCCCCACAGGACAGCCCTGGGTTCTGGGATGGTATCAAGCATAGTGGGTGTGGTAAGAAGCCAAGCATTGTGTCCCCATTTCTATGGTGCTACTCTGGGCTCTCTTTTAGATCCAATCCAGATCAAACTGACCGTCTCCGGGATGGAGTGCGTAAATACTTGCAGCTCCCAGCTGACCAGACTGTTCTTATACTGCATGCAAAAGTTGCACAGAAATCATATGGCAGTGAAAAAAGGTAGGAGAATTGCCTGGCTTTTGATACAGTCTCCTGCCTTTACATCGTTATGTGGTCTGATGAGCTAACATAGCCCCAGTGCATCCCATTGGCTCTGCCTTTCAACCTTCACACAGCCAAATAATGCTACACTCGTTAATAATTATTAGTATGATGGCAGCACCTCCAAAGCCCGATCAGAGACCAGGGCTCCACTCTGCTAGGCCCTGCCCAAACAGGTAACAAAAAAGTGGTCCCGACCCTGAGCTCTCCAGCCTGGATTAATGACGCGGACGAAGGACCAAACACTGCCCCCTGTGGGATGCCACTGGCAATTGCTCTTTGCTGCCATCTGTCCTCACTCCGTTTCACAGTCAGTGGCCAGGCTGGTTAGATTCCATCCTTCTTCCCCCTTTGCCATTCTCTCCTTTCTTCTGATCTCCCCTCTCATGCTTTTCTCTCCCCTCTAGTCCTCTCTCTCCCCTTAGGATGTTGCGAGTGACCCTATTGTATTGCTTTTTTTACTCCCTCTCCTGCCACTGGATCAATTCAGGATACTTGTCACAGAAGTGGGCCCAGTTGAGATCTAAACCTTCCTCAAAGGATGTCTCCCAGTGCTTCGTTTAGTCCATTAGGGAGATGGCAGCCAGCTGCAAAATGCAGATCTAGATCCAGCCTTCTCCGGAGCTTAGGGGTGCTTGGGTTTGGGATTTGGTTCAAACCCATATCAAACAGCCCTGGCATTGTTAACGTCTTGGGCCACTGAGCTAGTGTCAGCGAGTGGAGCTGTTCCGTCATTAGGGCTAACCAGAAACATAGCCCTGGCCCACCCTGGTTCAGATAGGGTGCAAAGGATGCTGGGAAGCTGGTTTTTGTGGGTTGGGAAAGAAAAACAGAAGCAGAATCTAAGAAGTGATTACGAGTTGGCACAGAGCTTCTAGGTTAAAGTTTAAATCAGCTAGTGCTGTTTTTCCTGGATATGGGGATGCAGGGTCCAATTCTGTAGCTAACTAGTTTAAATAAACAAATATCCAGGGACATTAGGACCCAGAAATATGGAACCAACCCAAACTGGTGTTTTCATTGCTAAGATTTTACACAGTATCAATATGGGATGAATCTGTACCATTCAGATAAATGCAAAGACAGTGGAAACCCAACTAAAACACAGGAAAATGAGTTTCCAAAATGTTGGCTATAGATTTGTTTGCACTGGTCTCAGGCGCTAGCTGTGAATACAAACTGTGTTCTCAACCTGCTGAAACTTCCACATTCCAAGCTGAAAAAGTCACTGACAAATTCTCCTTTCTCTCGAGGAGGGGAAGCTCTGATGTGCGCTTTCCCTAAGCGCCCTCTTAGCCATCTGCCTGGCGCAGGGCTGGCATGTTCCACTAACAGAGCACCTGATAGATGTGGCTATGCACGCAGACGTCTGGGGCAGGGGGATCTGAAGACTGCGGCAAGAGGCAGTCTCACCTCCTAGTACTGTGCAGGACACTGGGTGCGGTTGACTTATACAGGGAGGGGAAGCTAAAAGAGGCGCATGCTATCTCATGGTGCCATCTTTGCTCTGTTTGCTTAAACAGCTGCTGCCTTTGTGTCCTCTGCAGGCACGTCAAAGAGGTTAGGGACATGGCCTGACCAGGATCTTCAGACACCAAGATGGGTAAAGCCATCACTGCCGATAGGTCTGCATGTTCCCAGGATATGTCTACACCTAAAAACCCTAAGTCTGGGGAGCTTCAGCGGCTGCTTCTCTGGGGCTCCCCTGTCCAGGGAGCTCCGGTTACTGGCTTCTCCATGGCTCCCCTGTCAGGAAAGCCCAGGAGGCTTCCTTCCCCAGAGCCCTGGCTCCCCATAGCTGCAGCTCTGGGTCAACCTAACGACTGCCTGTGTGGACACAGACAGTCGACTTAGAGGCTAGGTCTGCTCTTAAAAAGTTACGTTGACTTTAGTAAGTCGACTTTAAGTCTTCTCCAGCAGTCCCAGGACAGAGGGACCTCCAGGAATTCCCAGACAGGGGAGCACCAAACGCTCTCTTCCCCGGGGCTCCCCTGTCCATGGAGCCCTGACAGCTCCCTTATCCAGGGGACTCCCTTCGGCTGGGGAGCCCTGGGGCTCCCTTGTCCCCGGGCTGTGGCTCCTTCCCCCAGCCCTAGGTCGACTTAAGTAATTAAGTCAACCTAGGGCATCCACACTGGTTTTAGGTCGACACAGACCTTAAGTTGACCTAACGACCGGTAATTATTACGTCGACTCAAGGACGCCCTTAAGTCGACTTAATGAAAGCCCAATGTGGACGTGGAGTAATTTAGGTTGACTTAAGCATCCTTAAGTCGACATAATTGCTAGTGTATACATACCCCCAGAGTCTTAAAGCCAGAATCAGGTTAAACTGTACAACTGCATCTCTTCCTGAAAGAACCCGGGGGGGGGCTCGCAGGATGGGAGATGTAGAGATGGTCAAAACGTGGCAGACTGTTTAGGCCAAAGAGAGACGGGAATAATGTGTAATGAGCTCCCTCCCATGGTGACCCAACACCTGTCAAGCAGTCAGGTATATTTCATTGTGCTGGGCAACGGACTGGCTCAGTGGCTCTCAACCTTTCAAGCCTACTGTATCACAGCCCATTATTCTTGAAAAATGGCTGACTTCCTTATTTTTACCAGCTAATTATAAAACCAACCAATTGGAATATCAATATTGTACTTACATTTCAGTGTACAGGGTATAGAGCAGTATAAATAAGTCATCGTGTGTATGAAATTTAGTTTGTGCCAACTTTGCTAGGGCTTTTTATGTAGCCTGTTGTAAAACTAGACAAATATTGAGATGAGTTGATGTCTCCTCTGGAAAACCTGTGTTTACACCCAGACGCAGATATACCCCTGGTTGAGAACCCCTGGCTTCCTGAGGTCCCTTCTAGCCCTACATTTCTATGATTCCATCCCTGCAAGGATGCACCGTTGGTTATACAGACTGCACCTTTGCGCACATGCAAATACAGATGAAGTGAATGCCTCCACATTTTTGTGGGCACACCCCGGTGAGAACACACCCTGGGATGGCAAAACAAAAGATGTGATTTCTGCCCCAGCTGACGTAGCTCTTCCAATATTTAGAACTGTCCGGCTTGCCAGACTAATTCCCTACAGTTCCAGGTTCCATCCACCTGGCACTACCGAGACAGCCAACCAGTTGAGCACATGATGCTGTAGCACAGACCTGCTCCAGATATACACTGTCATTAGTGACACCACGCGGGTTAGTTCTAAGCCTCTCTCCGCCTGTAAAGCAATGAAGAAGACTCTGTAGGCACAATCGCACAAAGAAACAGCCCTTCTTGGTGAAGTCCTTTTCCTTATTTTGTCCTGGCAGGTTTTTCTGCCCACCACCTTGCGTTTATCTGACTGGACCAGGGTGGAAACTGAAGCAGGAACAGATAAAAGGTAAGAGGCGGAGGAGGAGAAGAATCCTGCTGCTCTTCCCCTCCCAATAAGCTGGACTAAGCAAAGTGGGGAAAGTTGTCTGCAAATACGCATTCAGGCCTGAGAAGGCATTTCAGTCCGAGTGTATATAGACCTGCTAGTGACCAAGTGCTCGAGCTTTAAGAGATTTAACCCCCATGATGGATGAAGACATAGTTCATGTCCTCAAACAGATGGCAAGGCTAAATTCATCAAATTATATAGTTGTCTGGCTCTGTTAGCAAGTCCACGGGAAGGGGAGAGTAGGGGTGATGAAAAGAAGCTAGGAGATGGCATTAGCCTTGAGCTCCTGGGAGGAAGTGGTCCATGTTCCATTCTCAGGATAGAGAAAATTCTTGCACACAGGATCTCTTGGCGTATGTCTATATTGAATGAAAACCCACGGCAGCAAGTCTCAAAGTCCAGATCAATTGACTTGGGGTAAAAATAGCAGTATAGACAGTGCCGCTCTAATCCAGGCAGCACGGCTAACGTAGCCAGGAACACGGAGCAACACAGAACCCAGCGTGGGCTGGCAATGCAAATACGTACCCAGGGTCTGAGGTGGGTTTGGACAGTCTGCACCAGGACCCATGCCCGCACTGCTGTTTTCAGCCAGGCTGAATAGATTAACTAGTGTGGATATGCCCACGTGAGCTGCGCTCACACCTCTCACTGCAGTGTAGACATACCTGAAGAGGTGACATTTTCCAGAGACATAGCTGTGTTAGTCTGTGTGCAGCAAAACAACGAGAGTCCTGAGACACCTTAAAGACTAACAAATTTCTTCGGGCACAAGCTTCTGTGGGCTCCCACCCACGTCGTCAGATGCCTGAAGTGGAAACTTCTGACTAAGTGGGTTGGACCCCGAAGAAATTTGTTAGTCTTTAAGGTGCCACAAGATACCTGAAGAGGGGTCAATCAATGGGAGAGAGTCAAGGGACCCCCCAACCAACCAGCCGAGAGCCTGAGAAAACACCACAATGCCTGCAGCAGCAGGGCTCTGCTCATGCTGCAAGCGACAGGAAACGTGTCCAGCCCGCAGAGAGGATTTGGCAGCTTCCAGATTCACTGACACAGCAGGGGCTCAGAGCGGTGGCCACCCTGCTGAAAGGGGTGCTGAGTGCAGTGTCATTTCGGGATGGCAGTGTGCATGTTCCTTTCAGACAGTGCCGGAGCTTAATGCTGATGCCACCTGCAGCAATTTTTTATAATCACTGTGAAGCCGTCATGGCATAAACAGTCCCAGAGTAATTAACGCTGGAGGAGTGTGCGCGCCCGTAAGGCCAGGAAACGCTGCATTTGGTGGCCCTGGGAACTAGATCAAAGTGTTCTCAGTGCTGGTAAAACATGCAAAAAATTTCACTGTCCTGGGTTCTTCGGAAAGCAAAATGTTTACAGTTGCCCGCATGCAGCTCTGACCCTGGGATGGCAGCACCCCGTTATTTTTATTATTCACTCACTCAGTGCCCCAAAGCATGCAAGGGACCATGCAGAAGAGGAATAAATAAAAAAGACACACTGAAATTGCGGCCGCACGGAAGTCAAAGGGAACAATGCCATTGATTTCCGTGGAGTTAAAGATTTCACTCCCAGCCCAGTCCCATAGAGCTCCCAACCCAAATGACAGACAAAGATACACTAAGTGGTAGCAGCAAATACTGGAGTCAGGGACATTGCCACAGGTGGGCCTGGTGACCTTGGAGATGAAGTCCACCCACTGCAGCGCCCAGCAGCAGCGTGAACTTTGCCAGCGTGGCAGTGGGGTCACCCGAGCCCACCCTTCATGCCCAGGGGCCTGGCTAGAAAACGGGCTGGCTACGCTCCTGATTGGAGTGGGGATAACAGAGACGAGGGCAAGGGTGGTGAACATCCTGTCATGGGTATTAAAGGTCATTCTAGTCACAGCTTGTTGGATCCATTGGGTGCGTCTACACTTACAAGTTAGGTTGACTTAAGGAGGCTTAAGTCGACTTAAATTAAGCCACGTCCACACTAGGCTTTCATTAAGTTGACTTAAGAAATTCCTTAAGTCGACTTAATGAAAGCTTAAGTCTATTTAGTTACTACCACTCCTTAAGTCGACTTAAGGACAATGTGGACATGGAGTAACCAAGAAGTAGGCTTTATTAAGTCGACTTAAGGTGCTTAAGTTGACTTAACAAAGTGGACTAAGTCAACTTAAAGTCAACTTAAAGCTAAGTCAACTTAGTCCACTTTGTTAAATTGACTTTAATAAGATCGACTTTAAGTCGACTTAAAGTCGAACTTATTAAAGTCGACTTAACAAAGTCGACTTAACTTTTGTAGTGTAGACATAGCCCAAGAGCTCAGAATCTCTTGCTCCATGCTCAGTTGGTCTCACTTGGCTGGTGTCCCAGTTGCTGGTGTCCCAGTAGGGAATGTTTCTCCTTCTCTTTTCCAGCGAGAGATTTGGGAGAGGCGAGTTTCAGGGTATGCGGGTACATGGGGCTGGACAGTGTGGGCAGCAGCCACATGGAGACCCAGAAACTCAACTTTGAGGAGCAGTCTGACTCCAAGGTAAGCTGAGTAAAGCGGCTCCCCCAACACACACTCACAACACCTCTCTCGCTCCTCCACTTGGCGTCTCCTTGCAGCATTTTCCCCCACTGGCTTTGGGGGGGCATCAGGATTCCTTTCCTCTCTCCTGGGGTGGCCAGATGTGTTGATTTTATAGAGACAATCATGTTATGTGGAGCTTCTTCTTACATGGGTGCCTTTGACCTCCTATCCCCATCCTGATTTCTCACACTTGCTATCTGGTCACCTTACTGTCTCCTCTGGTGTTTGGCAGCACCATGCCCCATTTTTGCGAAGCAGCCAGGGACACCTGGCACCTTCTGATCTGAGTGCTCTTCAGGAATGATGTAATATTTCATGGACAGGCTGAGAGTCAGTGCAGGTATGTGGGGAGAAAAGAAGGGAGAGAGTTGGGGAGTCCCCTTCCTCTCTAGGACTATCTTCAGGGCAACTGTTCACTCCAGGGGTGTGATACATCTGCACTGCAGAGAGTAGGTTCTGAATAACTAACCGAAGACAAGAACCATTTGCACAAATTCCCTCTTCTCTTGCGAAACTAGCATGAAGTGAATATTAAGTAATAATAATAATTAGTGATGAGAAGCTCCTAGGAGTTGCAGTCACAGACCAGGATCCCATTGGGCCAGGTGCTGTCCAAATGAAGAACAAAGGGAGAGTTCCTGGCCCAAAGAGCTAGCATGAGAACTGCAGTCATGGACATTCTGCCTTGGCATCCGCCATTGTTAGGGGAGGGATCTTCCAGCCATAATGTGGGCAAAGAGACTGGCTTCCAGCAGAAACCAGCTCAGCATGACGCCTACCTGTGCAAGCAGAAGATGTCTGTTCTCAGGCAAGAACAGCATCTCCTGGAGGAAGTGAGGGGGAATAAACAATTCCCAACAAACACCAGTTCCTACCAACTCAGCCTGGGGAAGCTCTCTCTTGGCTCATCTGCACAGAGTTCAAAGGGCCCCTTTGCGGTGACTTTCTGGAAACCCACACAGAGCCCAGCCCGTCCCGTCACCAGCTGGCCAATCCACAGGCATATCTGTCATGTGCAAACAAGGAAGTGATCAGTAGATCCGCTTGCAAAACTTGGGGATTGCAGGACTCTTCTAGCTGCAGGAAAAGCTGGCATTTCATTACCCTGCAGCAGCTGCCAGTGGGTAGGGCAGGAAATCCAGCTTCCCACGCCAACACAGGAAAAAGCCTACTGCTCGGATGTTGGCAGAGTAGCAGCAGTTTCTATGAGTTCTTGATGTTCTGCCTCTCTTTCCCAGTTCTGCTGAGACTCCCTAAACCTGGGGGGACGGTTTTAGTTTTCTGGACAATCTTGACGTTGTTTGAATGTTTGCTGCTGCCCACAGGAAGCTCAGCTTCCTAAAATCTATTCGTTTGCCCATCGTCTGCCTCATTACTTCGCGTTTCTTCCACCTTCTGAATCAGTCTTCTTCTCTCCTGCTCTGCCATCTTCACATTATCGCCAGAAAAGTCAGACAGATTTCCTTGCAGGCTGTGAGAGCCTATCTTTCTTCGTCACCATCATTTCAGCTTGCCGGCACTGAAGGACTGCCAGAGATTATGCAATTTCCCCAGCCCCTCGTATTCTCCTGACAAATGGCAAGACCACTCATCACAAACGAGAGCGTGTTCTTTCATTTACAGATAAACAGCTAACGAAAACACTGACCTGTCACACACACCAACGGCCGGAGCTATAACTTGGCATCTTCTTGTAGGGGAAGAAATATATCAAGTATTATCTTGGGGCTCTGAAGAACGTGGGGGCTGGGGTTGGCCAGAAACATACAAAAAGGACCTTTGTGTTTGCTGTGCTTCCCGCATGGCTACAGCAAGGCGTATCAGTGCAGACCAAGCACCAGGATGACTGGGAAATTGTAAACCTATGGAGATTTCTTGTGCGATGTTGGGTAAATCACATGTGAACATTAATTTCCATTTGGAATTCTCTAACCCAGTGTAAATAAAGCCTCCACCATTCCTTAGCTCTTCTCTCCACCTGAAATAACATCTCTAATCATTTCCCCCTTTAAATGAACCCATAGCTCCTTTGAATGGACTCCATTATGTCCTAGTGGGAGCTGCTATGGCCTAGACCAGGAGTAGGCAACCCCCAGCACACGTGCCCACAGTGGCACACAAGCCCATTGGGAGCAGCACTCAGCATCCTCTGTGGCGCCACAGAAATTGCCACTCCTGCCACCAAAAGACGCTCCAAGTGGCTTCTTTCAGGGGTGGCTGCAGTGCGGAGGTCCCTGCCATGTCCATGCCCCAGGCATACCATGTAAAGAAGCCGCCCAGAGCGCCTCCTCTCTGTGGTGTGCCGCTGTCAACAAGAGTGACTCCAGGCAACTTCTTTCCATGGCGTGCCTGGGGATAGGGGTCCTCAGGCACGCTGCCGAGAAGAGCCGCTCCAGGTGGCTTCTTTCCAGGAGTGGGTCATCAGCACCAGCTGAGGGTCGAGGAGGAGGGGCCGGCACAGGGGTCGGTAAAGGTTGCCGACCCCTGGCCTAGTGGATGAGCTTTGTCCGTTTTCTTGAGTGTACCAAGCGAGAAGGTGGTGGCAGTATTGACTCCTGGTGAATGGGGTCTTGTATTCTGGGCCCTCCCCAGGGCCAGGCCTAGGAATCATTGTGAATACGCACCGTGCAGGGTGGGCAGTTTCCTTTCTGAAAACCCAAAGCACATAAGAAAGGACAGGGAAGAACAGCCATCCGATGGACGCCTGCAGCCCCCAGTGGGTCTCCCATCACCACACTAGCAGAAAGGGCATCCTTTCATTTGTCTTTGACAATGAACATTGAGCCTATTCAGTCTGAGAGTGACATTTAAGATATGTGTTGGGAAGGCACAGGCCAAGTTTTTCAGAAAGCTGTCTATTCAGCCCGGGACTAACAGGAGCTAGTTGATATCACTGAGCATGCCGTGATTAATTTCTGCACATGTTATCACACTCAGATTGGGCAGGAATCCAGGGCAGGTTGAGTCTCTGCAGTAATGGATTGCCTGCCACTTACACCTTTGCCTAATGTCAGCCGTGAAAGGGAGACATGTTGCTCTTCTTCTTTCTGCATTACTGATGATGGTAGTATCCAGCGCTCCAGCCAAGATCAGGGCCTTCCTGCACTGGGTGTGTTCCAAATCCATATGAAGATATCGTTCTTGCCCCAAAGAGCATACAGTCTAATGCAGGGCTTGACAAAATTGGTTCCCAGCTACGTGCCAGCAGTTTTATTTTTGGTCACCAGACAGTGCTCATCCACTGCCTTTGGCACAGTGGAGCTGAGCCAGGCTACAAACCCTGGTCGCCATGGCGACCTGGCACCCAGGTTTAGTCGAGCCCTGGTCTAATGCCCCCCCACCCCCAACTGACCTGTCCATGCTCACCTTTACAGCGAGTCCACTGTGACCAAGCATGTTGTGTGTAAAGTTCCGCATGTGAGTAAGGGTTTGCAGGACTAGGGCCCATGTTAACCATCTCTGACAGGTAGAGAGATAGAAACAAACACACAAGAAAAGTTTCCCTCAGCTCTCAGTCTATCTCACCCTAGCTTACCTACCCAGATCCACAAAGGAAGCATTTCAAAAATAGCCACATCCACTTTACAGTGCTTCAGCTTCAGTGTGGCGTTTCACGAGGAAGTTAATTTCCTCAGCTTCGTGTGACATTTTGTGCTGACAAGAGAAACCCAAAATGTCCCATCATCAACATTCTGAGGAAGAGCAAAAAGTTCAGGGAAACAAAATAATTTGGAACAAAATGGTGAAAATTTTCATGCAAAACTCTGCATTGGTTTTTTTGTTTCTTTTTCCACACGTACGCTAGTTTTAAAGTTCTTTTGCCTAAAAGAAACCTGATCTGAGCACAATATGATCTGGTAGAAGGACTAGTAGGGACATGACACCAGCCTCTAGCGGCTCCTGGCTTCTTGTCATTTCCTCTTTCATCCGATCTAAACTAAATAACAAGCTACTTGGAGGACGAACCTTGTATTTTGTTTGTAGTCTGGAAAGCACTATGAGCATCCGTATCCTGCTTATCAGCACTGGGGGGCCGGGTTGTCTTCTTTGTTCTGTGTTTGTACAGTGCTGTATACCAGTGTTTCTCAACCTTTAGTGGACCGGGGACTTTATGCGGAACACCTGAGGAAAACTTTCTCGAAAAAGCCGGTATATGCTGGCTGTAATGTTAGTAATATCTGCATACTACACATTCCTGCAAAAACTATTCAGGAAACTGAATTAAATACAATTTTACAACTATAACATGCATTTATTTCTAAAAAACAGATACATCATGATTATTTACAAAACTTAAAACTGAAAATGGTATTACTGAAGTTTTAATGGTAGTCTTGGGCCGGCATGTTCTAACAAAGTTCATCTATTTTTGCAGTAAGGTTCATCAAAGAAATTCTTACCATGGAAGACGTTGAAGTGATTTTGATGTTGGCAGTAACAATGGGAGGAAATAAAAAATGCCCCAGCCACAGCAAAGATGCCAATGCACCTTGGAGACTTTACTGCGCCTGGGGCATTTTAAATCTCCCAGGCATGTCTCGGCTCACTGCATTGTTCCTTCCCCGCTCTACACAAGAGAGTGGGGTCGGGCTGAGTGGAGAAACACTGCTGTACACAGCGTGGTCCTGATCTATGACAGAGACTCCTAGGTGCTCCCGCAGTACAAATACTAAATACTCCATCGCTGTGAAAGTTAGGTGTTCCCAAGTCTCCAGGGCCACAAGATGCCACTTGCCTCGTTAACAATACCCTGCAACGTTTATCACACTGCTCAGTCACCTCTCCAGTCCAGGCATAACAGTGAATGAGCAGAGGGGGGGTTTATCAAGGGACTTGGCCTGCACTAAGCAACCATGACCCAATGCTACTGGTCAGCTGCTCACTTTCACACCAAAGCAAGACCCCCAGCTGCACATGAAATGAACAAGGGAGAAGGTGTCTCTCTGTGTATCCAGGTTAGATATTTATATGTCCCTTCACTTGAGTATCTCCAGGCCCAGTCTCCACCCTGTGGCAATAGCCCCTGTTACTTGCAGGAGTTCAGCTGTGCCAAAGCACTCTACATCTCCGACACGGAGAAGAGGAAACATTTCCGGCTGGTTCTGAAGCTCTTCTTTAGCAACGGGCAGGAGATCGGCACTTTCCACAGCAAGCTGATCAAAGTGATTTCCAAGCCCTCGCAGAAGAAGCAGTCCCTGAAGAACACAGACTGTAAGTAGCAGGCGAGCCAGTCTCGTCAGTGGGAGCCGACTGCTGCAGGGTTTTGGAGAGCGCATCTGACGAAGTGGGATTTTCTCCCACGAGAGCTCATGCGATAAATAAATCTGTTAGTCTTTAAAAGTGCCACAGGACTCTGTTTATTTTTCTGCAATAGACTAACACAGCTACCCTGCTGGAACAATCTCTCTGTGTTACTCTCTGTTCTCTGCTGTTTCAGTGGCATACCCCATTTCAGCTTCCGAGCAGCTAATATTTGAATGGGGTTTTCAGGTGCTTTATCAGAGTGGGGCACTGATATAAAGAAACAAGAAACTATCATAGATGGTGGACTGAGTCTGGGCAGAATCCTAATGCATGGCAGGCATATGTGCTATAGACCCACAGCCCAGTGAAGTAACAGAGGGAGGAACGGATCAGGGCATATTTATTTTCTTTCTTGAGAATTTATCCTGCCACGTTATGTAAAGCTTTCGTGCAGAACAGTCCTCGGGGTTTCTGGTCAAGGAGCTCCACAGACAGAGAAAGCCATCACCCACCCTTTATAAAAGTCCGTCTCCACTGGTATTTAGATCAAGGGAAGGGCAGCTAGAAAGGGTTCATGTTCATTTCCTGTTGTGTACACCAGCCCAGCTCAGCCCCAGTGTGACAGCGAAGGGGATCTGAGAAAGGCAGAGCAGTGCTTTCCAACCACATGCTGGGGCGGAATGAGAACACACGGAGCTTTGGCTAACATCCTGTCGAGCAGGGAAAAGCAGCCCTGTAATGGATGAGATGTGACTTAACAGGTCTTTTCTAGCACTGATTTTGAAGTGGCAGCAGAGCAGAAAAAGAATGGTTCCTTACCTTACAGTCACGGGTTCTTTGATGGGTTTTGTCACTTGGATCCCACACACGACCGTGGCTTCCATGTGGACAAAGACTCATAGAAGAACAAGATTTTGGAACGTGATGGTTCCCTGCATTCTTTCTCCTGACTCAATGCAAGCCAATAACTGGCTTCTGCCGTGCTCCGGTACTCGGGCAGGCCAATAGTGGTTACCGTGGGTTTTCACCGGTGCTAACGCCGGCATCTGTTTGTCTGTCTGTTTTGCAGTGTGCATCTCAGCTGGGTCCAAGGTTTCCCTCTTTAATCGCCTCCGCTCCCAGACCGTCAGCACCCGGTATCTGTCTGTAGAGGATGGCACCTTCATCGCTAGCGCAAGGCAGTGGGCAGCGTTCACACTGCACCTGGGTGAGGACCTTTATGTTCAGCAAACTCCAGCGGCACAGATGCGGCCAGATTCATTGCAGACACCACCCAGGAAGTCAGCAGAGCTGTGTCCATTAAGAGAAGGGGCAGATTTGGCCACCCCAGCACAGTGATAATGAGTGACAAATCCCGTCCAATCTGAACAATGGCGCTTGCTGGTTTTAATGAGTCCTAATCACAAGTCACCAGAAATTACCTTTTTTAAAATGTCCAGAACCTCTGAGGCCAGCTTGCCCCAAGAGGCCTGTGTCCCGTTGCAGCCCACTGCTCCTCCCTGCCTGCACACAGAGGTCTGAGCGGGGAGCGAAGGACGGGGGCTGGTCTGGGATTTCAAACACCTGGCTTCAAGTCCCTGCCCCAGCTCTGGCTTCCCACGTGAGCCTGGCTCAGTCACGTCAGCCCAGGTTTCAACAGACATTAGACACCTAAGTACAGCTGAGGATTTGGGCCTCGGCCCCTGTCTGTAACATGGGGAAATAGCTCAGCCCTCCCCTGCCTCCCCGGGTGGTGTCGGAATAAGGAGTAGGCCGTGACCTAATACTACAGTGATGGGGTCCAGGTAGCTACCCCAAAATAGATACGTGACGGTGCCTGTTTTTGGCCACATTGGTTTCTCCATTACCTGCTATCGGCGCTGCCGGGCAGTGTGAAATTATCCTCTTGTGTGCTCCAGGAAAGGCAGCGCCTCCCACTGGGGATGCTCTCCTAGCTGCCTCAACTTCCCTGTGTCACTACGGTTGTCTCCTGGAGTGACAGAGCATTGGCCGGACTCAGGAACTATCTGGTTCCCTTCTCCTGGGCTGGGCATAGGTCCTTCTCCAGGCAAGAGACAGAAGGGGAAAGGGCTGAGGGCAGCCACACCTCATCCCTGACTCTCAAAGCCCTTTCCCCACTGGGGACCTGATCTGGTGCCCTTTGAATCAGTGCAAAGACTTCCATTGACCTCAGTTGGGTTTGGATCAAACCTAAACACACTCCGGTCTTGACCAAGGGCACTCCAGCTGTGCCTGCCCAGGGCCCCGCTGGCATGTGGCTAACACCTTTCTTGTATGAAATTTAAGAGATCCCGGCTGCACAAACTGTAGCGTGCAGCGTGCTTCGTACTAAGAAAGTTATCAGTTGCCTGGCGAGCATCCAGGAAACCCCCCAGCCACCGTGAGGCCAGGCTCCATGGAGAGAGAATTCTCCTCCGCTGTGGCCCTGCAGCTCTTGCTCCTTTCCTGCTCCAGGCCGGTAACTCTCCATCTCTTTTCCTTTCCATGGGAAGCTGATGAGCACTGCACCCGGGGTGAGTTCCCATTGCGGGAAGGGTACATTCGCTACGGCTCCGTAGTCCAGCTCATCTGCACAGCTACCGGCATTACCCTGCCTCCCTTGGTAAGGCTACCGGGAAACTCAGACACTGGATAGGATGGAGAAAGCTCCTGGCTTCAGCCCCATGCCCCAAGTTGGCTCCACCAGCAAGCAGTGGCACAATACGGAGCGGGTTACGGACACCCTGACCTTCATTCAGGAAGCGTGGCCAGATCCCAGCTGGCAGTAGACTCTGGTGACTCAGCCTGCTGGGAAGGGATACACCAGGCACGAGTAGCAAATGGGAGGGCGATGGCTGGAGACAGGCAAGAATGAAGTGGGCTGAGTTTGCTCTGCGTGTCCATGTCATACAGCAGGGGAGGGAGCAGGGAGTCCTGGGACAGGCTTGATGTTGAGAAAATCTTTGAAGGATGAACTTTCTGGAGCTGACGGTTCGCTCCAGCTGTGGCGCTGCAGCCAGTCACCCCACACGTGTGTCCCTCCCGCAGATCATTCGGAAAGTCTCCAAGCAGTACGCCATGCTGGATGTGGAGGAGCCCATCTCCCAACTCCACAAGTGCGCTTTCCAGTTCCAGGGCAGCAACGGGATGTACCTGTGCCTCTCGACCGAGAAAGTGATCCAGTTCCAGGTAATGCCGCACAGACTGGGAAAGCCTCCAGGTGCTAGTGAGAGCAAACGCCCTTTAACTCCAGCTTCCCTTCAAACCCCAAATAAAATCCAGCCCTTTGTGTGCTCTGGGGACAGGGAGCGAACCCAGGCATTGAGACCCCCATCTAGCCTCACCTGCCCATACTGGGCCTTGCTCTGATTTTACCCCTCAGCTCACTGCTACATGGCAGTCCTATCTCCCTCCCCATTTGGCCCCAAACCGCTTGCTGCAGCTTCCCTGTGATTTTTGTAAAGCACGAAGCATCTCAGGGTGATCCTTAAAGCTCCTTCACGACTGTCAACACCGAATTCGTCTCCTTGTCCCTGAACGTGGGGCTGCAGCACCTGCCTAATAATAAAAAGAAGGTGTCTGTGTGCAGCTCCTCCCATTCAAGGCTCTCAGACCCATCTACAGAGGTCGGTCGAGAGGTTTTACGATCCCCATTTGACGCAGGGAGTGGCTTGAGGAAAGTCACGCAGATGGTGGCAGTCTTTAAACCATGATTTGAGGACTTTACAGGGTTGGAGGGTTATTGCAGGAGTGAGCTTCTGTGGCCTGCGCTGGGAAGGAGGTCAGATGTGATGATCATATTGGTCCCCTCTGACCTCAGAGTCTATGAATAGAACCCAGGAGTCCTGGCTGTCCCTGCCACGGTGCATGGCCTCCGTGACGTTGTGCAATTCCGTGCAGGCATCTCCGTGCCCAAAGGAAGCAAACCGGGAGCTGCTGAACGACGGCTCCTGCTGGACAATCATTGGAACAGAGACTGTGGAGTACACGTTCAGTGACAGCCTGGCCTGTCTTCAGGACCCCGTGAGCCCAGTCCCACTCATTTCCATGCTGGAGGTACGGTGGACTTTCTCCTCCTCCCCTGTCAGAGGACAGGGCCAGGCTTGTGTTCACCCAGCTTATCGAAGCAGAGGCTGCGAATCCAAATGGCTTTGCCTCTCCTTGCTCAGCTTGTGCCTCGGAATTGCTCCCCCACACCGAGCCTCGTGCCACACGCTGCCCATGGTACATATGAACGGGCAGATTTTTCACAGATGATCTGAGGAATCTTTGATCTTTTCCCTTCTGCTCAATAATTGGTCATATTATCTCCCCAGCCACCTCAGGGCCCTGCTTTCCTCTCCTGGGGCAAGGCAGTGTGTACTGCCCACTGTCCTGCAGGAAAGCCAGCAAGCTCTCCAGTGAGGAATGTCCCTCGTGCAGGACAGTTCTGGGGCAATGTCCAGCCCTTGAGGCACATTACAGTGCCAGGTGTATAACCCTCTCTCATGTGCTCTGGTTGCAACAGCTGACAGGCGGAGGGGACGTGGCCATGTTGGAGGTGCAGGGCGAGTACTTCCATGCAAATCTGAAGGTCTGGTTTGGAGATGTGGAAGCTGAGACGATGTACAGGTAAAAGCAGTGAACCGGTCTGGTGAGCTGGGGTCTAGACACAGGTCGGTGGGGTGGCGGAAATGGCCCAGTTCCTAACGGCTACATCTGGGACACCTTTGAAAATGTTGACAAGCTCCAGGGGGAGAGCCGTGTTAGTCCAGTTCAGCAAAACAAACAAGGAATCCTGGGGCACTTTTAAAGACTAACAGATTTATTTATCGCATGAGCTTTTGCGGGAGAAAATCCCACTTTGTCAGACACTATGAAGATGGGAAACTTACAGAATGGGTTCAAGTTCCAAAGGGGGAGCCGTGTTGGTCTATTGCAGAAAAACAACAGAGTCCTGTGGCACTTTTAAAGACTAACAGATTTATTTATCACATGAGCTTTCGTGGGAGAAAATCCCACTTCGTCAGACACTATGAAGATGGGGAACTTATCTTCAAAGGGGAACTTACAGTTCCCCATCTTCAAAGTGTGTCTTAAAATGTGTCATCACTCTGGACCTGGAGAGCTTTGCTTTAGTGGGAGTTTTGTGTTGGGCATCCCACGAGACAAAAGACGACGAGTTGGGATATAACACACACGTACACAAGCGCTGTAATTAGAGATGGCATCTGGCATATCCCTGCCCCAGCTCGGGATTGCTCTCAGTGGACATTGGCTAGAGCACCAGTATTACAGTAAGGGATCTCAGGATGGAAGAACGGGTCCTTTTTGGGGCCCTGAGGCTGCCTCCTGAGCTATGTGGCTACCTCCGCTGCTCTGAATGCAGCATGGGGCGTCAGGGAAAAATAAAACAGGATGAGAGTCTGCACCTGAAGGGCCAAACCATGGAACGGGAGCCCCCAAAACAGAGGGGAAAGGGGAACAGAGACGAAAGAGACTGGACAAATCAGGAGCCGCCATTATTCCAAAACTAATGCCAGCTACGAGGTGTCAAACCAGAGCTTGCCCTATTCAAAGGCACGCAGGGAGAAAGGCTGCATTAGGGCTGTGAGCGGATGGGGCACAGAGGTTCCGCTCAGGAAAGGCTACAGTAATAGATGTGGTCACTCTTTTTTGCACACTGTTCCCAGGAACTCCAAGTCCTTGGTGTGTGTTGTTCCTGACATCTCGGCATTTGGCAGCGACTGGAGATGGCTGAGATACCCCATCACCATCCCGCTCTCACTGATCAGGAGCGACGGGCTGATCTACTCCAGCTCGTTCACCTTCACGTATACCCCCGAGCAGAGCTTTCTTCCAACCCTGCAGGTCCTTCCAGAGCTGACTCAGGACTCAGATGCCTTACTCAACAGCATCCATCAGGAATTCACTAGGACCAATTTCCACCTCTTCATGCAGAGCTAGGAAGCTTGGAATGGCAAAGGATCTTCACAGAAACAGGGCATGGGATGAGGTCTGACAGCATCCATGAGAAACTGACATTAACACAGGATGAGAGATGGATACAAACATCCCTGTGGTCTGGAAGGCCTGGGTTTAACCCCTTCCCAAGTGCTCTGTCTGTGCATAAAATGCCCAGTCTATTTTCTTTTTTATTTGTTGAGAATTATTTTAAAGGAAACATCACCCCTCTGTGAAATTTAATAACAAAGTGAGCAATAAATCATGCCTTAAGGAGTGTTTAACTAGTTCAGGTGATTTTTTTACTAGACATTCTGCAGATTTCCAGGTTTAGCTCTTTACCTGTGTAAAATGGCATAGCGTCACTGATTGATCCATTTTGAAGGCCAGTAAGGACAATTACGATCACTTAGTCTGACCTGTAAGAGATTTTCACCCAGTGTTCCTGCATTGAGTCCGTTGATTTAAAGGGAGCTATATTGTTTACAGCTGAGAATCTGAGCCCAAAGGTACTTGTATTTGGAGCTCTAATGAGTTATGCCTTTAAATAAAAATCTTGGCTTTAATCAAAAAGAAACTTAAGTCAAAAGTAGCAAAGTCTGAGCTTCATGAGCCATTACTAGCCCTCTCATTGCACCCACAGTGAGATGTGGCCAGTTGCCGTAAGAAAAATCCATGTTCCCTGTGACTGGAGCGCTGAGTGCTTTACACAAGTGGGCTTTACAGCTTTATTTGGAGTCTTCAGATCGCCGTGGCATCAAAAGGCGTATGGTATGTTTTGAAACACGCTTTTTTGGCAGGTGAGGTTGATTTAGAAGTGACTTAATCGCCCAAGCCGCACTGGCTTTTAACCCACACTGAACTCTTGGAGGTAAACAAGGAGGCCCACAAGAAACATGCTGCTGCCAAGCGGACTTCAGAGTCCTGTGAAGGCTGGGCGAGCTTTCCAACAGATGATTCTTTCTCCTGCTTGTCTAATTGTGGCTCTGCTTCTGGAAGATCCTCCTGTTTATGGCTGTTTTGTGGGCACGTGCAGTCCTGTGGCTGGCGTGTTCTGCATGATGCCACACGGGTTACTTTATTTCCAGTGGTTTGGGAGATGGATTTTCATGTTTTGCAATGCCCAAGTTACTAGTTCTAAGTGTGTCTAAGGCACAGCTCTTTTTTCTCCCCCCAAGAATCTGGACCAAATTCTGCTCTAACTCCAACAGAGCCGCAGCACTGCTCCATGCTTTGGTTTGGTTCCTTTGTAGGCCCATCCTTGCCTCGTGTAGGAAGCATGTCGACAGCAGAGCTCATCCCTGTGGCATACAGCAAATGTACTGGAGTCGTTGCCTTTTCAAGAGATGCTACGATCATTTTCCCTGAAAGACTCACTTGACCTGCTGTGTGGAGAGCAGAGATGAGGGGTACACTTTTCTCTAAGCAAAGCTTGCACTCTACCATGTCTTCCAGAGAAGTTTGCAGCACCATCAAAAGCACAAGCAGCCATCTGTCAGGGTTCAGTTTACACAGTGGTTAAAGTATAATTTGATGGGCCCCGGAACCCTCCTAATCTCCGGGCCCCCTTCCCGTATTGTCTGGGCCCCCTTCATGCATGTGCGGGCCCCAGCCTAGGTAGGGACTCCTTGTTTTAAGGAGCCAATGTTATAGGCACAGCTATCCCACTGGCTCCTCACTATCCTTTCTACCTTCCCCTCGCATCAGGAGAGTTTGCAGTTGTGCCTTTAATACCAAGGGCCCTTCCCGCCAGTCCCCTGCATTTGCTGAAGTCTGCTTTTTTTGATGTTCATTGTCCTTATTCTGCTCCTCTTGCTCCTTCCTTTCCTCAGAATCATGAAACTAATGGGTCTGACTTGCCCGCTGACTTGTGAGGCTCAATTATTATAGAGTGCAAAGCCCCTGGAGCAGGGAGAAAGTGCTAAGGAAGGGCAGAAGACTATTAACACCCACCACCACCTAGCTAGACTGTGATTAGAATATGCCCTTTCACCCCGCTGCCTCCCCATTAGCACCTCTAGTGTCCAGCGGATGGATCAGAAGAGAGCCAGACCTGTGGTCCTAGAAGGGCATGCGTCAAGAGACCACTCCCCATGCTATCGTTTCCTGTATTACGCTGACCTAGTCAGTTAATTCTAACTGTAGCACATAAAGAAAAAAGAGCCATTCTGTTTACAACACGGCAACTCGCCATCGATTACACAGAGCTCTCTGTTGACTCAGGGGCAGATATATTGCACTGTGGAGCTCCAGGCAGCTCTGTAGTCCCCAGGGCATTAGGCATGAATGGCACAATATGTTTCCCTAGACCATTCCAGCAAGAGTGGTCAGAATTAAAATACGTCTGATTGGCTCTGCTGGCTCCAGCTGGAAGCAGGTGAGGCCGACAGAACTGACTTGGGGTTGAGTCAATTTCTCCTTTATGGAAACCAGTGTTGCTGGGTTTGATTTTTACAGGCAGGGCTGAGTGATGCACAGAGGCTAGAACTACATCCCTGGGCTAGTCACAGAAGGAAATACACGGACGTACATGTGAGTTCTTCACACAATAGGATTTTCGGCATAACTCGGCATAGCGCCAGTGTGCGAGTGGCACCTTCTAATAGTGCTACAACCACTTATGCCAATTGAGAACCTTTTCCGCTGTCTCTGCACCCAGTGGTGTGGCATGGGCCTCCAGAAACAATATGGGAAAGGTTTTTGGAGAGATGGGCAGTAACAGTAAAGTTTCCTGGTGTTCCCAGAAATTCTGAGTTTAAAGAGGCTCTTCAGAGAGAAGTTTTAATGCCACAGATAACTAAATGAATCTACATTTGACATATATAATACACACACACATATAGTCCCATAAAAACAAAGTTAAGGGAACAATTCAGCACAGAGAAGCCAGGAAATGCCAACATTAAGGTTTCCTGTTGAATCTAGCTGTATCCCCTGCAGTTGCAATACAGAGCATGCCTTATTACATGGTCACATGCTAACTCTCAAATGCCGTATAGCATATGGCTTTTTTCTATCATAGGTATCCGCCAGTCTTTGATTACCAGATGCTGGGATTGGACAGAGTGGATCACTCACTAATTGCCCTGTTCTATTCATTCCCTCTGAAGCATCTGGCAGTGGCCACTGTCTGAAAACAGAATACTGGGCCAACAGGGCCGTTCTTATGTTAGCCTTGCTGGTGCCGCACCATATAACACTACATCAAGCAGTACATACACTAGACAAACTCCAGGGATTCTTATGAAAAAAACCCTGTAAATCTTATTAGCTATGGAGCAGTGTGACCTAGGGCATAGAACACTGGATTGTACCTAGATCCTATTCCCAGCTCTACCCCGGCTTAGTGGGTGACCCTGGGCCAGGATCTCATTGTCCCCTGCCTCAGTTTTCCCATCTGTAAAATGGTAGTAATAAAATGTCTTTGTAAAGTGCTTTGAGCTCTACTGATGAAAAGAGCGAGGTGTTAATTACACAATATACCCAGAGTAAATACCCAACAGAGTAATAATAAAAACTTTCTGGCAGACCTACTCTATAAACCTCCAAGCTGTGCAGCTAAATTAATTGGAGGTATGTTGTGAGTAGAAAATAAAATGTGTAGGACAAGGATGCTGACAAAATTAAGCCAGTACAGATCTAGAGTCAATATGATAAAGAAGTATTGGATTATTCTGTCACTGAAATCAACATGAATAGAAAAGAATGGCAAAAATAAATGTTACAAATCTTCTTGACAGGTTATTGGGCAATAAGGTGTGATGTTCTATTGCATTGTTTTAGAAATGATACGTCCTTTTTGTAATTAAGGCCTGCCATGTGACAGATATGCAGAAAGAGGCAGAGAGTTCAGCATTTCCTAACTTTTGAGTGTTTAACTATGTAACTTTAACTTTCTGTTAACAAACATCGTTTGGGTGTGGAATTTTCTAGTTTCTTCTTCATCTTTAAAGAAGAAAACAGATGGGAATAAAATGATAACACAACAGAACTTAGTTCTCCAGGAAATCCAGGTCTGGCTGGCATTTCAAAAAAAATTAGAACTAGCTTGTATACATTGTAGAGTAATAATAGTAGCTAGCATTTATACAGCACTTTTTATCAGAAGACAAAGCTGTCTAGAAAGGAAAGGCGGGATCATTAGCTGTACATTACAGGTGGTGAAATTGAGGTACGGAGCCATGAACTAACTTGCCCAGCTTAGTGGGAGAGCCAGGGATAAACCCTAAGGGTGTGCCTACACTTGTAAGGAAATTTTAAGTCAACTTTATAAAACCTAATTTAAAGTTGACTTTACTGGCTAAGTCGACGTTAGTAAGTCAACGTAGCCAGTGTAGACGCGGATTAGTCCTAAGTCGACTTTAAGTCGACTTAAAGGGCCCCCAGGGCTCCCCCACTGCCCTCCCTGCCAGGGTGGCTGGCACAGCCAGAGCCTGGCGTGCCCACCCAGCTCCTATGCTCTGCCAGTGTCCCTGTCCTGCTCAGCCCCCATGTACCCTGATACAATGGGGCAAATGCTGAGCCCCCTGGCACTTTGAAAGGGGTGTGTCGTCCCCCCCCACCATGGACCAGTCCCAGGTCCACCTAGCCCCTAGAAGTTGACTTAGGCGTCCAGTGTGGATGCTCTAAGTCAATTTGGCATGGTCTATTTTAAGTCAACCTAATTTTATAGTGTGGACATGCTAAGTCGACTTAACAAAGTCGACTTATTTGGCCAAGTGTAGACATAGCCTAAGTGTCCTGCGTCCCAATCCAGTTCTCCAGCTATTAGACCACATGAGAACTACTTGTCTAAACCCCAGCAAAACACCATGGAAACCCATCCAAAGACGGGTTCCTTCCAGGGCAGAGTTAAGGCAAGTTGGCAGGGGCAATATGATTGTGTGTGTACGCCTCAGCTTGCACTGCGAGTGGTGTGCCAGCGTTGTGAAAACCCTATCCAATATAATAGAAAAATAAAATGATGCATTTCTGTAGATATTTTTCACCAGCCTGTAGAATTGAAGAGATGTGGAATTGTATAGGATAATTTAGAGCAGTGCTCCTCAAACCCAAGGCTCAGGAGCTGCATGTGACTCATTTATGTCTTGTCAAAGCCTCGTGGGGATGATTTAGTTGGGGTTCATCCTGCTTTGAGCAGGGAGTTGACTAAATAGCTCCTGAAGTCCCTTCCAGCCCTCATCTCCTACGATTCTAGAACACTGCTGTCCAACCTTTTCTCTGCCGTGGCACACCTTGATACCTCTAATTCTTTTGAGGCACACCCAGGGCTTTTTTTGTGATAGTACTCAGGGGTACTGAGTACCCAGCAGCTTTTTTCATAGTGATGAGGCCCTGGCTCTTGCTGCTGACATCGGCGATCCCAGGTCCCTGGCCGAGTATGGGCACCATTTTTATTTTTTTTACAATAAAAGCACTGGGCACACCACCATAGAGTCTCCAAATGAACTCATGGGTATTCATAAGCCAATCCAGAACTCCGAGTAGTTTTTCAAGAATTCTGTGACACACGGCTCCGGTCTGAGGGCACATCCATGTCTCATGGCATGACATTAAAACGCTGTGTGATTTGATTATTAACCAATGTACATTATTAACCAAGCAGGATGCCTCTACTGTGTTATTAACCAATTAGCCTGTCTCCAACACTCAAAGAGCGCCTTCGAACGGCTGCCTAAAGCACAGAGCCCAACCTTGCAACGCTTGTTTCAGACCTGGAGTGTCACGGTGACAGCCAGACAGGTAATGATTCTCATTTGGAGCTGGGATGACACATCAAATTCTAAACACGCCTGATTTCAATAGGGTTAAGGGTTCTGCCCTGTAGCTGGTAAAATAAGAATACCTGGTCAGTTGTTTTGCTCTGAGAATTATATATATATTATTCTCACAGCACCTTCCAGCTTTATTTAGTTACACACACACACAGCTTCCCCCGTCCCACTGTTTAAATAGGAATCTATAGTATTAATGTACAAGAAACAATGAACTCACACTACTGTGGCTCTTCTGAGTAATGCTGAATGCTAATTTGAGCCATTGAGGCCTGTGGGTCATTGGTTTAGAGAAAGAAAGGGACTGTCCAGCCCCTTCCTTACTTTAGGCGTTTAATATAACTGCCACAGACCCCAGTTCTATTTCTACTAAGCTCTGTAGGGCCCTATTGCTTTAATCCCTTGCAAATTCGGTAGGGTTTTTCCATATGGGCACTGTACCTACTGTGTGAGGATAGCAGGACCAGATCCTCAGCGGGTGTAAATCAGCAGTGTTTCACTGAAATTAGGTATATTTACACCACTTCAAGGGTGATTTACAGAGCACTAAAGTGGTGAAAAGAGGCCTTAGTGTCAACAGCATCAGCCCTTAAAGCAACGATGACCCTGTGACAATGTCCCTGCTCTAAACCTCCTGAAACTATTTCCTACCCAGATCTGCCCCAGAGAAGAGCTGGAATTGCATGAAAGGATGGGAGATTCTTTTCAGTTGGTGTCTTAAGTCTTCCATTCTATTAGCGGGAAAGACAGAACAAACAATCTGCTGGAGTGGCTTCCCCGTCCCTTTGAAGCTCCCCAACAGAAGGGGTGTGCCATTCAGGATCTGTGACTGGAAAGAGCCTGCTGCTATATTTAGCAGCATTTTGTGTCCCCTAGGGAAGAAGTGACATTTTTTCTTAGACATCAAGGACTTTGCACAATTGCTCAATAGAGTTTGCTTTGGTTTTGTTTATGACAAAGCACTTTGCTGGAACGGCCAGGAAAGCAGCACATTCTTAAAGCCTAATGGATTATGCAAACAGCTGCAGTAATTTGAATCACGTGGAAAACTCGGCAGCTCCTTTGGGTTGGAAGGAAGGAACCTCGAGTGGGTTGCCCAGCCTATCCTCCTGCACAGTGGCAGGATCAATTTCATCCTCCCACAAACCAGCCAAAAACGCCCCCAGCCTGTGTGCATTTTACCCTCTGCTTTTCCCGCCAAGCCCTGCAAGCAGTTTGTAAACAGAAGTCCGCCACTCTTAAAGGGCGGTTCTGTCCTTGCCACTGGGGGGGACTGTGTGCTCTCGGCCTCTCAGAGGAGCTGCTAGCAGCATGCACTGTTTATATGCATATTCGCTGATTAACACAAGTTTCTGATGGAAGCCTGCCCTCAAGTCGTAAAGTCTCATTCTCCATCTGCAAATCAGCAGGCCCCTGTTTCCTACTGGAAAGTAACATAAAGCAGCAAGTGTTAAGGCACATGAGCACATATGGACCCCCCCCAGCTTCAGCGCACACCGCCACCCCCCCTGCAGCTCTCAGGACTCTGGCCTCTGACGCTGAAGCCCGCACCGTCTGTTCCTCAGTGCCAGAAGAGGTGCTAATCCCGTGAGAGGCGCTGAAAGCTCAAACTCTTCCTCTCGAGCTTGCCCTTCCCAGGACCTGCCCCCATCAGTGTTGCGAGCCCCACACATCCTAAAAATCACACATCAGGCTTCAGAAATTGTGTGATTGGCTTAACAATCATGAAGGGTTTTTATTTTAGAAAAATTAATAAACGCGGAGTCTGGTGGCACTTTTAAAGATTAACAAATTTATTTATCGCATGAACTTTTGTGGGAGAAAATCCCTCTTCATCAGATGGAGAACTTACAGAATGGGAGGAAAATAAATGTAGGGAAATGTAAGTCATAGGTTCAGGTCAGACTGTTTCAGCAAATCAAAGAAGTTGTTTAGATTCAAAAACTATGTCTACACTGGCAAGTTAGGTCGACCTAAGGAGACTTAAGTCGACCTAACTTAGTCCCTGTCCACACCAGACTTTCATTAAGTCGACTTAAGATGGATGAGCAGGAGAATGAGCCCTTGATGGAGTAACTGGCTTTATTAGGTCCTGTGATGGTGTCATTGTGCAGCTATGTGGACAAAGACGACAACGAGACTCCCTGTTTGTTTTGCTGAACTAGACTGAGATGTTTCCCCTTTGGAACTAATAAATGTGAGGCTCTTTGTAGTCAGCTTGGTGTGCCTGAGCCATTATGTCACACCCTATACCGTTTTGAAGCTTTTATCCACAACAGCGAAGGCTAGAAACCCACTTCTGTTAAAAATGGAAGCTGGAATCCTCGCCTAATCACAGGACTGCAGGGGCTGGAGCTTCAGAAAACATCAGATAACATGAGGCGTGTAACAAAAGCACAGGGGTCAGCAATTGCTGCCCCTTGGATGGCCCAGCACTGAGGATTTCACACAAAGGAAGATGGCCGGGCTGTTAGGCTATCACTAAGGCAATGCTGGCCACCTGGGGGAGCTGAGTTGTTCCTAACCAACCTGGGCAGACATCACCAGGACTTCCCACTGTTTCCTCTTTCCTCCTGATGACCAAGGAATAGCGTTGATGGACCCAAGAGCCGCAGTGTTTATCCTGGCTTGAGTAGTGCAGGTCACCTCCACCCAAAACTTACGAGCTCGCGGCTGAGAGTCACTAGACTTTTCCCTTCTGTCTTTAGTGAAGTCTTGTTAAATCCCCTTATACGTCTGGGCAGTCCATTCTGCACAAACCATGGGAAGGTCTAGACCAAAGAGAGATTTGGGTTTCCATAGCAGTTCTGTGGGGTATCCTGGCCCTAGTTACGCAATGACTCACGCTCAGGTTGGTGCACGTCTAAAACTTAGCTCAACGTAGCTGTGAGAGAGGCTGTTTAAGCCAGCCTAAGCCCTGAGAGAGACACGGTTAGGACCACAGAAGAATTCCATGGATCTAGTTGCTGCCTCTAAAGGGGATGGACTTACTAAAAGTGACAGAAAAAACCCAGTGACAGAAAAAAACCCAGTGTGCAGACATATCCTCCGCAAATTGGCACTGCTGTAGACTCACCAGCCTCTGAAAAGGAGGCCTTTAGGGTTTGAGGCAGAAGAACAAACAGGAGGAGGAGCAATGCAATGCCAGCATTGCTCTTCCCAGCAGGGGGTTGGTGAGCCAGCAGGCAGGCAGGGAAGGAGCCCAGTGGTGTTGGAGAGCCGGCAGGAGGGGAAATAATCAGCAGGGGAAAGGAGTGGATCTCCTTTCCCCTGATGACAACCGCCCCCACCACTCCTGTTGGCGTACCGGCACCATTTTTTTATTTTTAAAGAAAAAAAGCACTGAATATAATAATTATATCTGCATTAGTAAAGTTGTTATAATTTTAATTGTAAATTCTGCGTAATTTGTGTGACCGAGTTTGATATGCACCTTTTTTACAATCGTCACCAGATGCATGCTGTGCTTCTGGAGAGATCGCTTCTGCGCGTGCTTTGGATATTGATCCATGCACGCGCTGTCTTCTTTTTTATGTTCAAAACAACGCAATACCGTGTTTTGACTACATCCTTCTTTTGGCATCAGAATTCCTTTTTCATTTAATTCGGCAGTAATATGTCAGGAACAGTACGAAAGCGAAAAATTAATTTTGAGTGTTGGGTGTTCAAAGAACAGTGGAGTTTACAGAACAAAAAGTAGTTAACAACATCAAATATCCTTGTTTTTTGTTGATTGAGCTTTTTTTGGATAATCTGGCCCGCTAGTAATGAAGTAAAAGCAGATTCGGCCCTCAGGTGAAAAAATTTGGAGACCCCTTCGCTAGCGCTTTTGGCCACAGCATCGCACCGGGAGCTCATGTTCAGCTAATTATCGACATGACTCCCCAAATCCTTTTCAGAGTCATGCTTTTCCAGGATAGACTCCCCCACTCTGTAAGTAAGGCCAAAGTTCTTTGCTCCTACATGTATACAGCCAGATTAAAATGCATAGGGTTTGCTTGTGTCCAACCTACCAAATGAGCTACTGGTACCACCCATGCTTGAATTGGGAGGTGATGGTAAATCCTGCTACTGGGCAGCATCCCCCCATCTATCCTACAGGACAACACAGCACAACCCCATTCTTCAGTCTCCAATATCTGTGTGTGGTGACAAATCCCCCTGAAACCAGTCCTGCTGTTGTACCAGCCCATTTACCTGGGACCCTGGCTGGTCAGGTCACAGAGTCCGCTTAATGCCTGAGTTCTGGCAATGCTCTGCCTCTGGTTTATTTGTGTAAACAGCTGCTGCCACCTACCGCTCCAGACCATGTACAGCAGCGTCCCCCCCCATAGTCAGAGCCTTGCATGGGACAAGTTCTAAAGGGGGAGCCGCGTTAGTCTAGTTCAGCAAAACAAACAAGGAGTCCTGTGGCATTTGTAAAGACCAACAAGCATCTGACAAAGTGGGATTTTTCACCCACGAAAGCTCAGGAGATAAATAAATTTCTTAGTCTTTAAAAGTGCCACCGGACTCCTTGTTTGTTTCCCAAAATCAGAATTATCACTGCCCAGGCGCTGCAAACTTCTGCTGCGGGGCTTGTTCCTGGGGTCCCATGCCAGTATGGGATGGAAGTGGGGTGTGTCCTGGAGCGAGTGAGGAGCAAACTGCTACCCAGGTAATCCCAGAACTAGCTCCTTAGATCATCCCAGCCCATGGGCTGTTTTTTGTTCTCATCCCATCCTGTGTTGGTGTCACAGGGAGAAGATGGCTCAGCGTGGCTCTTTTCCTCACCTGAGAGCTCCTCAGCTATTCAGTTTCTCTGACCTTCCCTTTGGCGGGGTTATAGTGAGTGTTGTTTACCTTTTTTTAGCTAATCTGTGAACTGCTTTGATTCTGTCTAGCTACTATCTGAATGCAGGGAGTAACATGCAGCTGCAGAGAGCGGCGTGTGGTTTGGGACCAGCCGTGGCAGAGACGGATTTATTGCATGAGCTGACATTCTGTCCAGATGCCTGAACAGAAATTAGAAATGGTCCACCTGCCCCCGTCCAGAAACCCCTTGTCCAAGTCCCAACTTGGCTACAGTCTAGAAATTCCCAAACACAGCCTGGGAGCTTCCTGAGTCCAGAAACCCACCATTGTGCAGGCCAAGCCCACATTCCAGACTCCCCATGCTGTTATGGTGTCATACCCAGACAAGGAACCCTCTGCCCCTTCATTCCTTGTAGCCGTTCATTAGGCAAAGTGGTGCATGTGTATCAGTGGGAAATGGCCAGTGACGTTTTGGCTTTTAAAAAACTTGTTTTTTTAAGTGGTCGAAGTTAAGCGACACAGATTGGACACATTGAGTCTGTCACTACAGGGCAGATTTTCCAGTTGTTTCAACGTTCTCATGGCTCGTCTGAACCAGCTTCAGTTTTGTGGCCACTAAACCTGGACAGGGTAGTTTTCGTCACCACGATCAGAAACTTCAAACTGGAGGGAACTTTTGCCACTGAGCTGTGAGCCCTGAAAATGAGGGAGAGGGTGGGTTTGGGTGAGATGAGGTGTTTGCATAGTGATGGGGAAGAAGTATCGTGGGACATTGATGTGGGAAGTGTAACAGACGCTGAACTCTGCTGTGGCCAGGCCCCATGGGGCTGGTCTCCTCTGCAGTCCTTGATCTGGTGTCCTGGCTTCACTCTAATTGCTTATGGTGCTACTTGCATTGGAAAGAGAAGCCCGGGGCAGCTGCTTGAAGTGCTTTGGCTGAGACCCCTCCCCGCTTACCAACTATCAAATCTGAGCAGTTGCTTGGGTGGCCGTAATCACAGGGGCACAGCCTGCTGCGGAGCACTGAAAAGGGTCAGTGATGAGGTCAGCCACAAGCCATCTGGATTCTCCCACACACTGGGGCGAAAGAAAACAGGAAGAATCTGTGCCAAGTATCTCCGTGTCCACCCACAGCCCAAGTAAGAGGCAGCAGGTGGCAGGCTCAGAAGAGGAGCGCGCACACAGTAGTGGTGATATATGGAACTGGAGATGCTGAGGATGCATCATGAGGTTCAACCCAATCGTCGTGCAAGCCACCATAATCTAGGTCTCGGAAAAGGGGGCTTTGATTTAAAGGAAGCAGTCTGAGGGCGTCTCTGACCACTTTCTAGTGGCAATTGCTCCCAGTCATCGCTGTCTCTGAGCCTCCTGTCCCTGTCTGGCAGACCTACTGAGGCAAGTGTGTCCAAGTGGTCCTCTTCTGGGAATGTTCATCTATGTTAACATATTAGATAGCTCTACACTGGAGCTCCCACAGCCTGCTGGCCTGGGAGCACATGAGCTGAAGACCTGAGGGTGGGAGATGACCCTGCAAGCCAGGTGGGGTGCAAATTAGGAGAGAAAATGCGCCACTTTCCTGAAAAACCTCCCAGGGACTAGACAGCAGGCCCCAGTCACCTCAAATGGGATGTCCTGCTCAGTTTGGCTGAGCATTTGTCTGAGGTCTCCTCACATCTCCCCTCAGCCTGTTTGCACTGCAGTAGAGCTGGGTAGCAGCAGCAGAGCCCATAAAATAGCTGCTGACTTCACCCTTTTTCTGTCAGGACTGTAAATGCGCCGTGTGGGGCGGCTGGGCTGCAGAACAATCCACTAGCCAAATCCACAAGCTGAATTTGGTTGCATAGGAATTTCAGTTACTTGCTCAAAAGACCCCCAAGAACAGCCTACGCGGATGTGCTTGCTGCCCAGAATCAAAAATAATGAGCATGAAGCACAGCGTGGGTCAGATACCAGCCAGGACTAAAAACAGAGATCCACAGCTGCCACGATTTCCGGACATATCGCCATGCTGCTGCTCTCTCCCCAGCGCACAGACTCATAGACTCTAAGGTCAGAAGGGACCAGTACGATCATCTAGTCTGACCTCCCGCACAACACAGGCCTCAAAACCTCACCCACCCACTCCTGCAATAGGCCACCAACCTATGACTGAGTTATTTACCTCCTTAAATCATGGCCAGCAAGTCCTTCTAGGGCACCCAGAAGGTCTCACAGAAATTGGATTTTGAAATTCCCTTGAAAGCAGTCTCATTTCCCCAAAAGCCAGCGGGACAGAGTTTGCCATTGCAGGGGCAGGGGATAAATGGCACAGTCTCATGATACCGTGACCAGAATAGCTGGGCTGAGATCATGGGAGAACACAGCCACCTTGCACCTGTAAAGGGCTACAATGCAGAATATTACCTAGTGCGCTTGGGTCTCATGCTGGAGGTCTTGGGTTGATGGCTGGCTAGGGCCAAGTGGGAGCCCCCCTATTGGCCATGGGCTTTTACAACCCCCTGCAGGAGGCAGCGAAGGAGAGTAGATGGTGTCCTTAGTCTGAGCTGGATTAGCTATCCCTTCAGGCCCATCCATCCCCGATCACGGTCTTTTTGTCTCCCTGAAGGGGATTAGTGAAAAACTGGCCAGACCGGTATCTGGAGCTCCAGCCTTAAGTACTAGTCATTCACACCCAAAAACCAGACCATAAACCAGTCAAGGACTGACTCTTCTGAAGCAGTTCACAGGCTGCAGAGTCACTCCATGCTAGGGGGTGAGGAAGGGGGGTCCTGTAAAAGGAGCCAGGCGGGGGGATGACAGTGTTCAGAAGCAGCCATGTAGTTTGCTGGCAATAGAGTTTACTGCTGTTTCAAAAGAAACACGCTGCTGATCTTTCTCAGGGAAGTGAATTTTTGAACAACTCCTTAGACAAAAAATGCAGTTTGTCGGTCTAATTTCCATGCACAGTGACTATAATTTTACCTGCAAATGAGGCAAGCATCCCTAATGTGCTTAGCAAACTGGTTCAGGGTTTAGAGAGGAATGAGTGGCTCCCAACTGCCCCCTGCCAACAGAGTGGGTCACCTTTCCCCTCTAATCCCCTTGTGGGACGGGACACAAATATATCAAGAAGAAGTCAGGGCAGTGGAAAAGGCTTCATTCTGACCCAGCCCAGGCAAGTTCCCCATTCAAACTGCCTAACAGAGGGTGGAGAAGCAGAAATGAGAGGGTCAAACCCCATCGCTTTGGGAAAGGCTCTGTTAAAACCAGAGCCTCCTTCCTGGTGAATGTAACTTCCTGGGACACTGGAGCAGCCTCGGTGTCCCCAGGCACCGTCCTCCCCTTACCTGCATGTAATGGCGGGGCACGTCGTGTTCATGCTGTTGGGACTGCCCAGTGCCCTCCCCGCCCCCACACTCCAGCCCACCCTGCTCCCCGCCCTGTCCTTCAATGTGGTCACCTTGCTGGATGCCCAGGAGACCATGAAGCCATTCAGCAATCATGTTTCTCAGATGCAGCTGTCCCCAGGTGACCCAGCGCAGAGGGGTGGGAGCTAGCTCTGCCCTGGGAATGCTGGGTTTACCTCACTGGCATCAAGTCTTCCCACAGCTCAGACTCTTGGGCAAATCAAGGTCCCTCCTTGCACCAGCAAGGCTGCTCTGGGGCCCCCGTGACAGTCTCTCCCTCTTACCAGCCACCAGGAGACAGCCGAGTGCTTTTAAAGCCCTCCTGCCTGGGCACAGCAAGCCTGAGCTGTCGGGAATGTGAGTGTCTCCAGCTGCTCTTGGCTCAGCAAGCACCCAGAGCGGCAGCGAGGTGGGCCAGGACGTGGGCATGGAAAATGCCAAGCCAGCCAGCCTCCATCTGTTTGCTGTCATCCACCCTGATACTTTCCTGGGACCCGTGGGGGGGGGGGGGGCTCATTTCTATCTGCTATAGCAGCAATGAGCTGTCTGGGCTATGAGCCCTCCCTGATGGCGATCAACATTCCCCCCGACCTGGGCTTCTTGTCTTCAGAAGACTATTTGCACCATAGTGAGAAAATTGCTTCTTATTTTGTACCCCACCCTACTGCCCTCTGATGGCAGCTGAGCTGAACACAGCTAGCGGGGGCAGCCGGACCAGGTTTGTGCGTCTACTTCCCTCGCCTGGCAATTGTCTGCTGCCAACTTCTTTCATGCCCTGGACGGTGCAGTGTCACCAAACATGGCTGAAGTTCTCACTCTATCCCATCGCATATCCTGCCTTGGCCACTTCAGTTATGGCCTCATCTTGAGCCAGATGAGATCGTAGGAAACTTCCAACCATAACAGCATGTGGGATGAAACAACCATAGACAAGTTAATCGGCTCTCAAGACTTGCTTGCAATGGTGAGGCCCTGCTTCTTTAAGGGCAGGAACACCCCAGCTTTGTCCAATTACTTCTGGCCACCACCCCTGAGATGGGGCCTGAGATGTCATGAGTAGAACCAGCTGGGTGGGGAGGAGCTCGTTCCCCTATAAAGAGCAGTAGGAAGCCAGGTATCCAGTGCTGCTCACAGAAAGAGATAATCAGAGTGCAGGGGGAGGTTGTGGGGACTGCTGAGATTGTGGCAGTTCTAAGAAGGGCTCCTGAGTCATTGGGGAAATGGCTTAAGGCAGACCTCTAGCATACAAGATAGCGTTTATGGGCTTGTGGGGGAGTTTGAGAATGTTATTTTGGGACTGATTGTTACCCAATGCTAGGAGGGTTGTAGCTGAACCAGAGAAGAGTTTGTTTGGGTAGCTTGTTTGGATAATTATAGGGCTCTGAGCTGAAGAAGGAAACTGAGGCCAAGAGCCTGAAGGGCTACTTGAGCTATGAGGAGGCACTTGGGAGGTGGGTAGGCCATTTATTTTGGTAATCATACCTTTAGGGCAGCTATTTCACAATGAGAGTCTCCTCTGAGGACTCTGTTGTCTTTCTACAATAGACTAACACTGCTACCCCTTTGGAGTCTCCTGTGAGGATTTGTTCCAAAGGGGTAGCTGTGTGAGTCTTGGTCAGCAAAACAAATGAGGAGTCCTGGGGCCCTTTTAAAGGCTAACCAATTTATTTACCGCATGAGCTTTCATGGGAGAAAATCCCACTTCAGCGGAGGCTTTGATGCATCTTCAAAGCATCTTTAAAAGTGCCCCAGGACTCCTTATTTGTTTTCCTGTGAGGATGTAACACTTCTGATTTGTGTTTTATTGGTGGAGTTTGGTGTTGCACTAATCTCTTCTCTGTGCGCTAATGGGGCAAGCAGGTCTAGGCTTACCCAAATTAAGGGCAACATCTGAACAAATAAAACCCTTCTCCTGTCCAGAGGAACTAAAACCATTTTAAAGTTACAGCTACATATAGACTCGTGTGAATACAGCCTTGTATAAATTGTATCTGATCTAAAATACTTTAGAAAGAAAATAAAACCACATTAGAAAAACCGCAGTCCAGCTGAATGAATATGAAGAGGTGAGAGCTATGAAGCAACTGACTCAAAAAAGTGTTAGCTGAGAGAAACCGCACTGGGTTTGGGAAAACTGGTCCCCACCCCACTGGCTCCTGTGGGGGGTGGGATTATGAAGCCAATAGCTGAAGGAATAAATTTAACTTGACCAATTAAACAGCAAACCCTTCTCTAATGTGGCTTCCTTGCCATGTGACTTGGTTATTTATTCCATCTCCAAGACAAATACCTGAGTCCCACGGGGTGGATTATTCCAGGTTTTGAGGAGATGCTTTGAGAAGGCAGCTCCCTGGTGTATCTCGTCTGATTTCAGTAGACTGGGAAGGAATTTGGCCTATTGTGTCCTTTTGGAGAATAGCAAAATGTCTCTTTGTAGTAGTTCAACAGGGTGGGGGCATGAGTTTTGATCCCACCCATAGAAAAGACCGTAGCAGCAGGTGCTTTTGTTGAAGAAATTTTGAGCTATCTCGGGAAATCAGAAAGGCTAAATCTGTCTAACAAGAGGACACACATATGTCCATCTGTCCTGCAAGTACTGTGGGGCAGGAGAACATGCATGTGCTGTTAAATAATAATGCTTCATCATTGCCCTTCTGTGGCACCCTCCATCCAAGAGTTTCAAAGTGCTTTACAAAGATGTGTAAATTAACTCCCAAGATGTCCCTGTGAGGTTGGTACTATCTCCATTTACCAGATCAATAAACTGAGGCACGGAGCCCCAAATCATGACAGAAGCCAGGAATCCTGAGTGCCAGCTGTCTTGTGGTAGCCCATAGACTACATGCCTCAAAGAGCAGAATAGAACCCAGCCACCCTGACCTCTGTCCCCAGAATAGCCTAGTTCACCTGCACTGTATTAGTTGAGATAAAAAATGTCCTTAAAGTTTAGACTTTATTGAGTGCTTGCAAATTGCCACGCACATTATGGTAAAGTGTTTGCATGGTAAGCCTCTGTGACTGTAAATCACCTGGCAGGAGAGATGGATTTGAGTGTGAATTCCTAATCTCCAGCAGGAGGGGTTATCTCCTGCCAGACAAAGAAGGCCCGTCAGCATCAGATTCAGATGAACTATTGTGGAACATCAGATGACAAAAGACTTTGTTGATTGCTCTTCCCGCTCTACCTCCCCACCCCCACCCCCGCACCCTCCCCCGCCACCACATGAAAAGAAGACCTGCAAGTGGACGCCTCCCATCAGCTGAACTGGCAGCTCAAAGAAGGCGAAAGGGAATATAAATCCCTGACAAGTAGAAATGTAGCTCTATGCTGCTTGGACTTGTGAGAGCAAGGTTTTCTAAGCATAAGCAAGAGATCCCCAGTGTTTAGCCTGGGTTAGCCCTAAGGGACATAGAAAGTTTGCTTATTATAATATAGACGCTTCCATTCCCTTTTGAAACTTGAGACTGTAGCTCATTGGTGTGCACATGTTTACCTGCTTTCACCTTGCGAATAACTCTCTTATTTCATTTTCCTAGTTAATAAATCTTTTGGTAGTTCATGATAGGACTGGCTACAAGTGCTGGCTTTCGTGAAAGAGCTAAGCTGCAGCTGACTGAATGATCCTTTGAGAATACAGGATTTTCTAAAATAAATTGTTGTGCTTTTTGGTGTAAGGGACCATCTATCACAAAGGCAGACTAGCCACCGTGACAAGATAGATGGGAGTACACTGTGGCTCCATGGCCAGACTGTTATAGTGCTTGCAAAGTTTACCCAGGATAGGGAAATCTAAGTACAGAATTCACAGCCCATTTGGGGTTTGTGCCCTGCCTCTTAACTGCCTGCCCTGAGGTCGGCACTCACACTCTTGGACCACTGCAGGACGACTTGACAGATACGTCCCTGTTTGAATGTGCCTTCCAGCAGCACTTCCCGGGCAGGGTGGGGTGGTACTTGCCTGGCATGGAGGCACAAGCTGCCTGCAGGCTGCATCCCCTGGCCGAGTGGTGTGAATAAGTGTTAACAGTTTCTGACATTGATACTGCTATCCACACTGACGTACATCAGCTCAGGCTCTAGTCTGGTGTCTGTGGGATTGTCTAGGGCACCCTGAACACAGCAGACAGGGCAGAGGGGAGAGAGGAGGAGTGCCCGGGCTGTGGGTTTTTCTTCACTCCCTGGCTTCTCCCTGCAACACAATCTTCAGGGCATAAAATGTGATTTTTGGCCTTTATTAACTGTGAAGGCGCTGGACTTGCTCAACAGATTCCATTCATGAGAGCGCTAGAAACTATGGGATGAAACCAATAGTGCATCGCTGGCCAGCCTGCTGCTATCCCCACACTCAGCCAATCCCCCTGCACTCCATCACACACTCCGGTCCCTGGCAGGAATTTCTTGCCTCCCCTCCCCAGCCCTTTCCAGCTCTGTCAGAGGGAAACCAGCACTCAGCAGCGGGTTAGAAGGGCTCTTTGTTATCCTGTGTAATTATACCTGAGTGCTGAAAACTCCCAACTGGAGGTTTTCAAAAGGAATAACAGTTCAAACAAACACTAAATTCATTGTTCCACTCAGCGCCAGACTGTTGGGGGCTCACGTCCCTTCTTCCCACCCCTGATTTCAAATGTTAGCCTGGTCTAATCAGCTGGTGATAAAACAGGCCTTTCACTTAACTAAAATCAATACTGGACAGAGAGCACCTTGACAGTTCCCCTTCCAACTGCAGCTCAGCCCTGATGGGGAACGACTGGCACAATGAGGAGGGAGGTGGAACAAAACAGGGTGTTATAACCAGTGGGAAACCAGGCTGAAAGGGCTTTTTACATAATGTGAAGTATTCTGGCCCCAAGGCTGGGGATCTGTCCCACAAGCAGCCCCTGGGGTATACTCATATGGGCATTTATTTGCCATAGTAATGCAGAGACACTAACAGTTTTGCACCTGCTGAGCTGAGCTATTCTTTTGCGTAGACACTGTCCTGTTTGTCCAATATATAAGGCAGAGGGGCCTTTCCGGCATGTGGTGGCATAAACCACATTGGTGGATGAGCAAGTGAATGAGCCCTTGATAGAGTAGGTGGCTTGATTTGGTCCTGTGATGGTGTCTTCAGCGTAGATATGAGGACAAAGTTGGCAGCGTGGTCTGTTGCAGGGTTATATTCCTGCTTTAATGTTTCCGTTGTTTGATCTGTAGTTGCTGGTGAGTATCCATTTAAGGATGTGGGGCTGTCTGTAAGCAAGGAGATTTCTTTCTTCCAAGGCTTGAGAGAGTGAGGGATCGTCTTGAAGAACAGGCTGTAGATCTTTGATGACGTGCTGAAGAGGTCTGACTTGGGGGTTGTAGGTGGCAACCAATGGCGTTCTGTTATTTTTCTTTCTTGGGAGTCTCCTGTAGTAGTTGACTTCTGGGTACCCGTCTGGCTCTGTCAGTCTGTTTCTTCACTTCTGCGGGTGGGTACTGTAGTTTTAAGAATGCTTGATAGAGATCCTGAATGTGTCTGTCTCTGAAGGATCGGGGTAAATGCGGTTATATCTTAGGGCTTGACTGTAGACAATGGATCGTGTGGTATGTCTTGGATGAAAGCTCGAGGGATGTAGGTAACTATAGTGATCAGTAGGTTTGCGGTATAGGGTGGTCTTTATGTGTCCATCACTAATTTGCACTGTAGTGTCCAGAAAGTGGATCTCTTGTGTGGAGTGTTCCAGGCTAAGTTTGATTGTGGAGTGGAAATTGTTGAAATCTCTATGGAAATCTTCAAGGGCATCCTTACCGTGGGTCCAGATGATGAAGATGTCATCAATATAGCGTAAGTAAAGTAGAGGTGCTTTGGGATGAGACGTGAGGAAGCGTTGTTCTAAGTCAGCCATAAAGATGTTGGCATATTGTGGGTCCACACGGGTACCCATAGCAGTGCCTCTGACTTGAAGGTATAAATTATCTTCAAATCTGACATGGTTGTGGGTGAGTACAAAGTCACAAAGTTCAGCCACAAGCTTTGCTGTGGCATCATCTTGGATAGTTCTAATGGCTTGTAATCCACCTTTGTGTGGGATATTGGTATAAAGAGCCTCAACGTCCATAGAGGCCAGGATGGTGTTTTCTGGAAGTTCACCAATGGATTGGATTTTTCTCAGGAAATCTGTAGTGTCTCTCAGATAGCTAAATATGTTGATAGCATAGGATCTGAGGAGAGAGTCCACATAGCCAGATCATCCTGCTGTAAGTGTGCCAATGCCTGAGATGATGGGGCGTCCGGGGTTTCTTTTTTTATGTATTTTTGGTAGTAGATAGAATATCCCTGGTTGGGATTCTAGGGGTGTGTCTGTCTTGATTTGTTCATGTGCTGCTTCGGGGAGTTCCTTGAGGAGGTGGTGCAGTTCCTTTTGGTATTCCTCAGTGGGGTCAGAGAGGAGTGGTTTGTAGAACGTTTTGTTGGAGAGTTGTTTATCCAATTTATTCATGATGGCGCCTCTTTGTCAGAATCCTTAATGATAATGTCAGAGTTGTTTCTGTGGCTCTGGATGGCATTGAGCTCTGCATGGCTGAGGTTATGGTGTAAGGGATGTTGATTGTCCACAATTTCAGCCTTTGGTCGGTCGCGGAAACAATCTATATAGAAGTCTAGTCTGTTGTTCCGACCAAGTGATCGGAGAATCAGGGAGAGGTTCCAGAAGAGTTAGTGAAAGCACAAGTGAGAGACACAGAACAATAGAAAGAGCATGTGCAAGATGTAAGAATGTGCACACACGCCATCTCCCAGGGCAGGGATCTGGGTAGATGCTTCCAATCTGCCCCACAGACTGTGGAGATCTAGAAACATCCAGTATGGAATTCCACTTGCTATCAGGCAGAGCTCACCTTGGAAACTGGGGAAGCTGTAAGGAGGTGGGAACTGTGTAGCTTTTCTGGGCAGCCTGCAGTTAAAATCTTCCTCCCGGCCCACACCCATCCCCACTCTTCCAAAATTTTATTTCCTTTCCAGGGACTGCCCCCAACCTTGATGATACCTTACTCCAGAAGAGTAAGTCCATAGGAAGATTGAACTTTGGGAAGTACCCATGAGTAGCCACAAAACTTCTCCCTGAGGGTCCCCATCAGCATTTGGCCCTGGAGTCACCTCAGTTAAGAAGAGCTGTGTAGTGAGGACTGGGCTGGAAATGCAAACTATGAGAGGGGGCTTTCCTGGCAGGCTTGGAGCCTCTGTAGGGAGGCATGTTAGGAGCTGTTAATTGGCAGCCAGCCAGAGCCAGTCTACAAGGTGGAGTGAACTGTGCTTGTGTCAAGAGAGCAGCCTGCTTTGTTTCTTCCTGTTTCTTGCATGTTCTGAATTCTAAGAAGAACCACAGTGATATACAGCAACTGTCCAGCCCATGTTTTCATGATCTGATCCGGTTCCTCTGTTCATGTGCCATGAACATAACAAGAACAAGCTTGCGTCCAGTCAAATCAAGCCCCAACCATTTGCCATGGTCCCAAGGCGGGAACCAGGGGAGATGGACGATGTCATGTAACTGCCTGAGGCAGAATGGGGAGAGGGGCGGGGGAGTCGCTGCTGCATGCTGTGGCTCTTGTTAACAGCAGCAGCAGTATCCCCTTTTACAAGGACTTTATTGCCAGGCATCTTTGCTGCCGAGAGCTGGCAGGGGCTGCTGTGAGGACAGAAAGGATGGGGAGACTTGGCTCAGGTGGATTCTTCTATCGTGGCTCTTTTTCTTGCTGAGGAGGCTGAATAGCTGGTGCTTTGGGCTGGGTTGAAAGGATGCTCCTTTACTATGGTTACTGAGGTAGTGCCAAAGGAAATGGACCAGACTGTGTTGTGTTGAACAAAGTCCTTACCCCACCACCCCGCTAGTGACCTGGGGCCCGCAGAGACAGTCAAGACAGAACACAAGGAGGCTTTCTGAGACTGCTTTAAAAATACGCTCCGGACTGTAAAACACCTTCTCACGCCAGCCCCCAGTTCTCACACCAGACACAGCCCTGGATCCTGACTCTGAGCAGCCCTGACACACCTCTGAACTGTATTTGCCTCTGATGCAGGTCTATGCTTCCACTGCCCCTCCCAGGGCTCCTGAGATTAAGTTGTATACAAAGCGGCTGGCTGGCGGCAGGCTGGCTGGCAGCTGCAGGGAGTGAGTGAGTGTGGAAGGGCCTGAGAGAGAGGAAAGAGAAAAGCAAATGCCTACACCTGCCCTTGAGCAGGCAGTGATGGGCCCTGCTGGCTCAATGGAAGGATGGTGGGGGGAGATGTGAGGGGGAAGGGTCCATCCCCATTTGGAAGAAGGTGAAAAGGGACCAGACTGAGAATCCTGTACACTAAGAAGGCCCAGTTTGATCAAGAGAGCAGGGACAACACGGAGAGCTTCTCAGACCAGCCTCTGCAAGATCCCTCTGCCCGCAGTTCTGTCACTAAGACGCACTCATTCCGTCCTTCCCTCAGCAGAGCCCACCAGCAAAGGGGCCAGTTGGTGCAGATTATGGGGCTAGTTTTGAAATGTGGGCTCCTGTCCACTTGGCTATGGGCTGAAATCCACCAGCTCATCTCACATATGGAGAATAATGGTCACTGGAACAACCTCTTGAGCCAAGAGGCTTTCCAGGTCCCACTGGACACGAGAGACGCTCTCGCTGATTTAAACAGAGGTTCCCAGGCACTCTCCATAGACAGGTACTCCATCCTGGATCAGACAAAGGCCTGCAGTGGAGAGGAGTGAGAACTCAGGACCCTACAGATCCAGTGAACAATGGTGCCATCTGGGATCAGGAGTCAGATTCCTGGCATGTGTGAATCACTAGATTAGCTGCTGCATCCCTAAGCTGGGAACGGCAGGTATCTCATCTGAAAGCGTGTCTGGGGGAGAGTGAGCAGGGAAACCGCCTCCTTGTTTGAATAAAGAGCCAGGAACTGACTGAGCTTTCTAGCCGTAGAAGTGCTCTGATTTCTCGTGGATTCAGAAGAGCCATGTGGCAGGAAATGCCCAGAATGGATGCACCAGGAGGGCCTGGGGGGACAACAAGGGACCCAGACTAGTCCCAGGCTCCTGTTTCCAGAATCTGGGCTGCCCTTTATTCATAACTGGCGCCTCCTTTGTGTGCAGCGGAGTTGTGGCTGGGTCAGTCCTGGGATATTAGAGAGAGATGGAAGATGGGGTAATAATATCTCTGATTGGCCCAACTTCTGTTGGGGAGAGACAAGCTTTCAAGCCATACAGAGGTCTGGGAAAGGCAGGGCCAGCCCAAGGGTGTTTGGTGCCCTAGGTCTAGGCGAACTCTGACTTTGGCACCCCCCCCTATATGTTATATGCGATAACAGTCATATCTTTTTTTAAATGGAGAAAAAAATCACTTCTGTCTAATATGGCGTCTCAGGCAACCACCTAGTTCACCTGCATGGTTGGGCCAGCTCTGGGGAAAGGCACGCCAAGCATCGCAGAGAAATGCAAGGAGAAACAGAGTCCATGAGCAGCCCTGCTATAAAGAGTCTCCTGGCCCGTGGGCTCCTCAGGCCAGGGTCTGGTGTTGCTGGTGTCTCTGATTGCACCAAGAACAGCATCAAGGCTTGTTAGCAATAACAAGCCAGTGCACGCGCACAGTGCAGAGCTCACGGATGGATCCATGCTGCTTGAGAGCAACTCTATAATAATACAGCAACAAAATAGTGTGTGCCCTACGGATGGGGACTAGAGGTGAAGGGGTGCAGCTGCTCCCCCTGGCTTGATGGTTTCCACTGTATACAGCGTTTACAGTTTGGATCAATGGCTTTCAGCGCCCCACTATAAAAACTGTGCCCCCGGTGTGCACCGCCCAGTGTTCAACAGTAACCCTACAATAACAAAGTAGGGAATGTATGCAGTCTAGGGAAATACATTGCAGCACAAAGTGACATTTCGCTATCAGCTTATCACGAAGAGTAAATTGGTTTGGGGGATGGGGGGGGTTAAACTTCTTTATTTGCTCATCCATGAGTGTTCCACACAAGTAGTAACAAATCTTATTCATTTGTAACCTGCCTTTTTACCCTTAGGAGACTCATTTGTCCGTGGCTGTACATTTCCCATTACTTGTGCCCTGATTTTCAGTAACCATATATTATAAAACCGACTTGTTCCTGATAGAAGTGTGTCATCTCTTTCCATGTCACTCCTATTTAAATGTAGCTCTTCAGAGAAATAGCTCGCCCTCCCATGGAATATTCCAGTTGCACAACATATAAAATCATAGAAATGTAGGGCTAGAAGGGACTTCGAAAGGTCATCTGGTCCGTTCCTTTGTGCAGAGGCAGAAGCAGGCAAACCATCCAGCAGTCATAGGTTAGGTGTCTGTTGCAGGAGGAGGTGGGTGAGGTTCTGTGGCCAGCGCTGTGCAGAAGGTCAGACAAGATGATCATATTGGTCCCTTCTGACCTTAAAAATCTATTAATCTATTTCATCATTTGCAGAGCAGCTCAGCAGCAACAAGCTCTTTTCAAAGGGAGTTCTTGATGTGCGACATGCCTTTTGTAAAATGCTGGTTATGGTATTTGAACAATGACTGATGCGCAGATACAGTTTAACGTCATTCAGGCGTGGGTCCAGCTGGCAGCGGCGGTCAGCCAGTTAAATGCTTCCTTTCATAATATCTCTGTAACGATTTTTGAAAGTACATTGCACCCCAGGGAACAGCTGTGCACGGGTCTATGGCCAGTTATGTAGCAAAAGCTGGCATGCGCCATTTTTAAAGGGACGCAGTGGGGACAAATCATGCAGCTTTAAAATGCAGTTTCCTCCCCCAAGTTACTGTCGTCAGAGGTTACTGAAACAGAGAGATTTTTGAAAATTGAATGCATGCTTCTGTCTACTTTTGCTTCCTATTTCCCTTTCACTCTTTCTGAGGGAAGGAAAAAGACCAGGCCATGTCCCTTTGGGGGTCTCAGAGGACATTGGGAAAGTTTGGTTGCACTCAGGGAATGGTATGTTTGAACTCAGGCAAAATGCACGTTGCTCAACAGGTATCTATTTAAGCTGAATACTCTCTAAACTCCCTGGCAGTGGTCACTAAGGTCCTCCTGGAAGGGAGAGGCCCTTTCCATTTCAATTTGTCTACCATCTCGTTTACACATGCTACAGTAAGATCTTTGGAACACAGACCTGCCCCTGTGAAATGCCCAACGTGTTTTTGGATGTTGCAAAGATAACAAGATCATAATTCGGGAGCGTACAGGTTTTTTGCTTTCCTACTCCCTTGCGAAGGGTTTGCGACGCATCCCCGGACAAAAAATATGGTCTTCTCAACTCTCCAGCCATCAACATCAGGAAGAAAAGAGAATTCCCTGCTTTACTGATGGCCTCCTTTCAGAGACTGAAGGCAGGGAATAGTTCTTCTCAAAGAAGCATGGGGATCTCTCCCTTTTTTGACCAATCACAGCCAACAAGGGCCTATTCCCCTTAAAAAAGCAACTCTGACTTGTCAGAGAATGTGCTGGATTCGTGACCCTGCTCCATCCGTTTACAGGGCTGTGGAATTCAGATACTAAGTCTTGGGAACTGCTCTACCTCCTGGATCAAACACAGGCCCAGCCGTTGCTACGTAAGGCATTGACTTAGCAAGCCCAAAACGCACATCTTGAAATAATTCTTGAACATTATCTGAGCATGAGGCCATCAGTAACCCAGCCATTACTGATCTTCCTCCTTTACCCCTCATGTCTACAGTTTGTTGCCTTTTTGCCTCTCTGAGACAATCCTATTCCTCCCCATTCCACAGGTGTCGCACAGGATCTTTTAGTTCCCTTCTCCATAGTGGGATGTTCTTTGTGCCTCTTTCCAGAATGCTATAAAATCCCCCACCCTATTGAACCGTCCTGCCCACTGGCCTGTTTTGCTGGCTGAAGTTAGCATTTGCCAGCTGGTCATTGATTAGTGGCATTGTGTACCTGTGAAATAATTAGACAGCCAAATCCTCCGTCACACCACCACTCCCACTGCTCTCTGCTGATGCAGGAGGAAGCCGCACTGAATAAGATGAGCTTTTCATCAGTTGCTGGTACTTAGAATATGCACTAGAAGGAATAACATGCCCTCTAACTATAATGCCGCTAATCACAAGAATGGGCCTCACTCTGGACACCCAGAATGTCCCACATCTGGGCACCCAACACCCATCTCCAGCGACCATCCTACCTTGGCCCCCTCTGTTCAGGAAAGGTGATGTGGGCTTCCGGGAGCATGACCGGTGCAGACCCAAAGCTTACCTAGCCTGGGGATTGCTCTGACTCCCACCACCCATATGGCTGCGCCCATGTAAACCCACAGTGTAGGCAGGCAAAGCCCTCGTGTGCAGTGGTTCCAAAGATGGCTGCTGACAAGGCCCCTCACTCCCTGATAGCGCTGCCGGCTTTGATGAGGAAATGGTAGCAGAAGCAAGGAGGGGGTGCCTGGGCTCAGCACACAACCATCTGGGGCGGAGAGTTGGAGTCAGGGTGGCTTGGGGCGGTGTTGGAGTGGGTGTCTAGCCATCATCTAATTCTGTTGCTAGCAGGACAACCTCAGTGAATCGGTCACCATCTAAAGGAAGAGAGGAGCAGCCCCTTTTGCAAGGCAGCGTTGAGCTGCTGAGATGTGGGAGCATGGAAACACCTCCCCTTCTGCCTGCCCTATTTCATTTCACCCGAGTGGAAAAACAGCACCATCGACTTGCAAAGCGCGCGGAAGCGAGCGATCTGAATGTGGAGGAGGGTGGAGGCCACACACCGAGTCCTTATCTCACACTATCACGCATACACCAGGGTCAATGGAGCATGCCTGGGTCCACGGCTGGAAAAAGCTCCCTGCTGATTTCCTTTTCACCCTGATATCATCACAGACATGGAACATAACCATTCCCGAGCAGCTGTAGGCGCTTGATGGCTCAGGGGCGCAGGGAGAGGGCTAGCCCAGCAGATGGCAGTAGAGTACAAAATGAGCTGGAGTTAATTGTGCATTGGGGTTTTGAATATCAGCCTTGATTCAGGAGTTTAGCTAAATGCACACAGCAATTCATCCTCCCCATTTTACCGATTCATCACTGGTGCTAACGTGCTCTGGCTGGAGCCCAGGCTTGTCCTGCCTTCAGGGACTCAGGAGAACGGCCAGTCCTTCTGCCCTTTTTTCCACTCTGGATACCAGACTAAGCAGGACGTGGAATTTCAAAATTTTCCAGGACTTTAAAAGGGGAGGCAAGGCAGCAGCGTTCAAATGGATGGCCATAGGGGTCAGGATGGGCATTGTGGGATACTTCCTGGAGGCTATCTACTGTGACATAACCAAGCACGGGGTCTACGTTGTTGCTTTCTTGCTAAAAATTTGGCGCAAAAAGCCCTCTGTGTGTGTGTGTGTGTGTGTGTGTGCGCGCGCGCGCACGCGCGTGTCACCACTGCTTTCTGCAGAAAGATGACTTTGGTCCACAAGTCTATAGTTAAACAATAGACTTAAAGCTCCAAAGGGGTAGCCATGTTAGTCTATTGAAGAAAAATAGACAGAGTCCTGTGGCACTTTTAAAGACTAACAGATTTATTTATCACATGAGCTTTTGTGGGAGAAAATCCCACTTTGTCAGACGCCCGCGGATGGTGTTAGTGGCCGCAGGTGGCATGCGCGGATCCAGAGGTGGCAGAAGAGGTGGGAACTAAAACCATAATGGTCAGTGGGGGGGGGTTGAAGAAGTGAAGGACACTCTATGTACACAGGGGTGGAATGAGTTCTCTCTTTTGGGTTTTGTGAGAATCCTGCTTTGCGCTGTATACCAGTCAGTGTTGCTTTTGATATTGGCTCTGTATAGTCTGTATTAAAAGTTTTATGTGCTACATTCAGACTTTTCACACCCCGATTGATGTAGTTGAACTGATCTGATTTTCTAGCACAGATCAGGCCTCAGGAGAGTCAGGCATGATTGTCCCACTGCCCATCACCCTATGCAAAGCCTGACCAATCCCATGTGCTCAAAAAATCATGAGTCAGTGCCCCACTCCCAAAATCATGAGTCAGCACCCCACTCCTGAAATCATGAGTCAGCGCCCCACTCCCAAAATCATGAGTCAGCACCCCACTCCTGAAATCATGAGTCAGCGCCCCACTCCCAAAATCATGAGCTTGTGGCGTAAAAATTGCAAGCTTTTGAACATAATAAATGTTGGGTGTTTTTGTTTGCTGCTTTTGGTCTTTAAACCTTCAGGTTGCAAATGGATTGATTTCGTCTCAAGCTTTTTCCATAACCAAAAGGGCTAGAACTGGCTATCGAACACCCACCTAAAGCTGGGATTGTCACATAATCACATCATGCTAGGAGCTAGGCATTTAAGGCACACCAAACACAGGGAGAAATAGCTCTTTTCCGTTGCCAGAGCTTTCCCCTCAGATATCCCACAAGACACTGTAAAACTTGTCCAGCATGCAGGGAACCTGCACAAATGATGACCCTAAGATACCAACCCAAACTGTACCGTGTTTGGGTCGAAGCAGTGGACACAAATGAGGTTGCTTTCACTAGAGAGGTGGATGGGCCAGTTCCTAGGAATGACTCGGGCGACTGGGGACCAAGTCCTACTCTACGACTGCCTTCTAGAGAGTCATTAGGGGACATTTTTAACCCACCCTGCAAATGTACCCAAAAAGGCATTGCCCAGGCCCTGCCATACACAGCATGTGTGAGGGCACACTGCGAGACTGCTGTTATCGTTCAGTGGCCTGACAGAAGTGGCCCAGCCAGTCCTGATGCACGGATTGCAGGCCATGCACCAACAGCATGCCAGCTGGGCATTAGGTGCCCACAGAGCTTTTTAAAAGGGGGTCTGACTCACTCAGTGCCTCGCTTATAGACCAGGGGAAACAGCACTTCACTAGCAGTGGGAGGGATGCATGGGACTCAGGTCACACAGCTACCTGAGAGACAGCCCTGAAGAGCATATTTTTTGATTTAATAGTACACACTGGCAGAGGCCGTGTATAGACACGTGGCCAAAATGGAAACATTTTGAAGAGGCCCCCCCCGAGAAATAAATTCATTTTGCTCTCGGGTAAGTTGGGGGCCAGTTGCAGAAGCTTTTGGTTAACGCATGTTCCCTTTAGCTCAGAGTACGATAGAAATCATTCGGCAGACTCTAATTGGTGGGGCAGGCAGACAGGCCACTGAACTTTGTCCTCGCAGCTTTGTTTTTATGTAAGTCAGAGCTGCCTGAAGCCATGTGACTCGGTTAGCCTGGAATCTGGGCGGGTTGTAGCTGAGTGAAGTGAGGCCTTAGATTTATTTTTAAGATGTGCAGCTGATGCCAGTTCATGTGCTGGCAGGTAAAAGTGACCAAGTTACATCTCATGGGTCAGTGCTAGAGCACAAAGCCCTGCAGAACCGGGGTATAATCAGTCTTTTATGTAAAGGGGGTTATGTACAACGTCCCTGTGCTGTAAGCTTGTGAGGGCAGCGAATGCTGGGGCAGGAAATGGGAATTCTGCTTTGCTCAGCAAGTGGATGCAAATTTCAACCCTGTGATTGAGAAAGCCCCTAGCCTCAGACACAGCACCCTGGTGTGGGCAAAATCAGCCAAGATCCCTTTCGAAAACACGAAGTTTTTGTGCCATCATTTCAGTTTCATTTCAGCTATGGAAATGTTGTGGTGGGAGCTTTGGAAAGCCGAGGCGATGACTTCAGCTCAGAAGAGGAAGTGTGGGCCGAAGAGTTTATTCAAGAAAGTAAATCCACCCACCCTATATGACTGCCGCGAGCAGCCTACGGACACTAAACCTGAGACTCAATCAGTGTCATTTCCCTCAGCAAATAGCACGTCACAGGGTCTAAAGGTCAGACATGACGCAGAGGTTGGCTGAGATACAGGCTGTCTTTTATACAAAAAGCAGGTGCTCGAGAGAGTCCAGGAGACAGGCCATAAACATTAAACAGTACAGAGGGGAGAAAATACTGCTGCTGCAACCATATAGGATTTTGAAGACGTATGAGTCCAGCCCATGTCTCTCCCCCTTTGCTAATCCTGCCTGCCAAGCACCTGGGCAGGTGTTCTGCTTCTAACACCTGATAGAGAGGAATTATCTTTCACAGGGGCTATAATCCAATTAAATACAGCACCTGTTAGCAGGCTCAGCCCTTTTCCTGGTGAACAGCCCTGCTCTTTATGCTCTGGGGCCAGCCATTTTGCAGCCTTTCCTTTCTAGGTGGTCCTGGAGCTGGACGCTGCTCCCATCACCACTGTGCTTAAACAGCCTCATAGCCCTAAGGTGCTGGTATAGACCTAGTTAAACTGGTGCAATGCAAAAGGCTTGTCTACACATGAAAATTAACCTGGAATGTGGTAACGTGTGAATTTACAGCAAACCCACTTGGAGTAAGCCAATTTGAACTCAGGCACTTATTCTGCGGTCAGCTGAGCCCCACAGTCGGGCCCCAGCAGGGGACTGGAGCCTGGTGGGTGGCAGGGCTCAGCTGCCACTGGTCAGTGTAGCCCCGTTCCTGGCCACCCACAGGGGGACTCTAGTGGGGTTCAGCTGGCCGGCAGCAGCTGAGCCCAGCCACAGATCAGGCCCCCGGGGCGGCTTGACAGCCCCGCCGAGGCCGCGGCTGCAGCGGGGCTCCAGCCGCTGGCCACCTGAGCCCTGCTGGAGCCTGGTGGGTGGTGGGGTTCAGCTGGCTGGAGATCCAGCCTTACCACCCTCCTTTGGGTGGTTTACATGTTGCACGGCCAGAGGGCTGTTGCTGCGCAACAAGAAGCTTTCCTGTGTGGACGCTTTGATTGTTATTGCGTGGTAAGGAGCCTTACCGTGCGAGAACTTTGTAGTGTGTACAAGGCCTTACATGCCTGCATCAAATGCATGTAACCCGTTATAAGCCAATGGGTGCCTCCACCCAGGAGTTTGCACAGATTGAACTAGACTTATTCAAACTAATGTGTGTAGAAAAGGCCTAAATACCATGTGTATGCAAGAAAAAAAAAAAACAAAATCCAAGAGTTTTAGAAAGTACCAGTTTATTTGATCAAGTACCAGTGAGAAAAAACAACAACAAAAAAGCACAAATACACAAGAATGTCTTCCAAACATCCATTGAAAGACAAGTCATGTCTCACAGGACACACATTGTAGACAGAATTGCAAATGGGTTATTTCCATAACAGCAAAATTAAAAACAAAACATTAAAAAGTTCCCACATTCATCCCAGAGCAACACCCTGGACAGGCTTGTCTTTTAATTGAAAAGAACCCCTAATGAAGAGGGAAATTCCTGCTGGAGACTGGGTTGCAGGGGTACATCTTAGCATGGAGTCCAGAGAGAAATTCCCTTTCCCCACAGCTATATTTTACATTATTATTTTATATTATATATAAAGAGGCCACTTGTCCGCTGCCTTACACCAGTCTAAAATCAGGTGTAACTGCACTTATTTAAGTTCAATTATACAGGGCATGACTATAAATGGGAAGAGGATCAAGTTTAAAGGTCTATGAAAAGGCAACAGATTCTCTGGGGCCTTCAGAACCAGCGTGATTTTAAGCAGTCTTGCGCAAGATGGCATCTTAGCCCGTGCAGTGTACAGCTAACCACGCACCCCACGTGCACAAACAAAAGAAGCCACCCCACAGCCATGCTGAAATATTTCTTGTATCTGGAGAGGTAGAGACTCAAACCTAGCAAATAAGACTGAGGCCACAGGACAAGATAAGTGGGTGTTCTATATACCAATTCTGAAACTGGCCATAGAGTGCCAGAAAATCCTGTTGGATAGACATGCATCTTCTACTCACTCTATGAATGTTTTGTGGAATTAGACCAACTCTGACAGAGGTAGATCTGCTTAAATGATACATTAGAACACCTTAAAAAAGTCAACAGCAAGCAGCTTGAGGAAGCCCAGTGTTCCTATACAGCCACATTAGCAGGAGACTTGATCAAACAATGTTTTTAAACAGTGCAAGCCATTCTTCCAAAAGGGAAGCGGGAATAGAGGAGACTGGTTCAAAGCCTCTTAAAATAAAACCTATAAGCTGAACAGCAATTCAGCAAAAGAAAAAGTACAGCTTACTTCCTTTGCACAGTGAGCTTCCAACATATTACTGCATTCAACATAAACAAGACACTGAACAGAGAGCAGGACGAACTACTAGAGCAATACACCCTCCCTTACACACAAGGCTGCACAAGCCCCAAAACCTCTAGCCTTTTTATTCTTAACATTTGTACACTTTGCTGAAAAAATATAATATATAGCTCTATAGAACTGATTACAATATATTACAGGCTAAAAAACCCATCTTTCCCTATAATATACTTGAATCATACTCTGAGAATCCAATTTTGCATACAGAATAATTCTAGCAGAAGTTATTGCCTTTGATTTATAATTAAAAATTCACAGAATAAAGCTTAAATAGATTTCATAATCAGAAGAGATTCATTATATTAGTGTTTTACATATAAAAAGGGGGAAAATAACCAAAAAATGAAACATGAAAAGGTACTATAAATAATCCTAAAAAAATCAAATCCAAAGAGTTATGGAAAGTCCCCCATAAACATCTTTCTCAAATCACATACAGTAGCTGCTATATAGAATTATAGAAACATGTAACATACTGTAGCCAATATTGCTTGGTTCAGAATATGAATTGTATAAAACACAATATACATCTAGAGAAATGCCCAGCAAAAGAAAAGAAAAAAAAAAAAAAAAACCTTAGGAAAAGTTTACAAAAGTAGTTTGTTTGTTCTTTTTAAATTTCAGAACAATTCCTACAAAAACATTAGGTTATTTTCCCTACTAAAAATTCTTACAAAATCCTACATTAAAAAGTAATATTTCTCCAAGTTGTAGAAGAGCGGGTGTGGGGAAGCGAAATAGTTTCAGAGTCAAGCAAGCCAAGAGCCTTTCCTGATTTTGCTGACTGTGGCCACATTAAGGGCCAACAAAAAGAAGAGACTTCTCGCTAAGAGCCATTTAAGCCACAGACTTATTTCTCCCATTGGCTCTTTATGGCATGTGGGCACCCTTAGCCCAGAGGGCCCAGCAGCTCCCTGATAAGGCAACGATACATGGTAGTGTAAGATATCCATAAATAATTCTCTATACAATGCTCCACGATTGACCCACTGCAGGACAGGCCCAATACTACAGGGGAAAAAGAATAAAAAACCATCTACAAAACAAAGGCAAATTGGAGAGCTGCACACTAGATGCATACACACAATTGTCTTCCATTTGAGCTGCATTATATGCCCAATAAAAAAATAAGGATTTTGCAATCTTTTGAGGGTGGGGGGGGGGTTGTTTTATTTTTTAAAATATAGTCATGACAATCCCCCCTCCCCCACCTCGGACTCTTTGCATTTTGTGGTGCCTGTGTTAGTTTGGCAGAGTGGAAGAGTTGCACAGACAGATTTTTTTAAAAAAATCACTTTGAAATTAGGTCCAAGAGAGCATTTGTTCAGTGTCTCAGCTGAGGTCCAAATGCTTTAGCAGTCCATTTTTGTCCCTAGAAGGGCACACGGTGTGCTGGTGGCTTTAAGCATAAAATTCATTTGTTGGGGCTTTCTTGTAGATTGGTTTTTTCCCAAGATCGTAACTGCCCTCATCCTTTTTCTTCATGCGATAGACCAACAGAAGGATCAAGAAGACAGCAAGCAGCAGCCCCACGGTTCCACCTGCAATAAGGGCTGGAAGAGAACATGAAACAAAAATAATCAGGATATTTGAGAGCTTAGGAGGAAAATGTTACCCTGCATGAGGCCGTCTTACCAATCCAACCCATGACACCTACCCTGGGGCTCCACCCAGGTAAGCCAGCATTTCTGGGTTTTCTACTGACAGCTTCCATCTATAACCGATATCTTCAGTCTGAGTGGCATCTACAGACTAGAAGTCACTTTCCATCCAACATAACCATAATTAACTCAAGAGTTTAGTGTCAAAGTTTCTTCTGATTAGAGCAGGACAGAGTCTTCACTGATACTCAGTGCTCTCCCAGCTTACTGGAAGAAAGCCAGTTGGCTCAGTTTTAAGTGACCTGTGGGGTCACCACTCTTGCCCTCTAAAGCAGGAATCTCAAAGTCAAATCACCACAAGGGCCACATGAGGACCAGGATATTGGCCTGAGGGCAACGTCACTGAAACCTTTTCATACAACAAGTTATTCTTAGAACTAGAGACAGCGCTGCTGGATAGCCTTATGACATTTTCTAGGGGCCTGAACAAAACACACCTTTACTTTTAGAATTACTTCCATTCAAGACGGCGGTACCATCAGAAAGGACAGAGTAAGCAAATAAGTGCACTTAAAGTTTTACATTATAAAAATCAGTGGTTTCCAACCTTTTTGGCTTGAGGGCCAAAAATATAGTTTTTAAAACCCTGAAGGGCCACCAGTTTATGTAATTAAAATTAAATTAAAAGTCAATTGAATTCAAAGCTATTGTAATTATAATTACTTAATTAATTCGGTTTCATTGAATTTGAATTAATTTTATTTGCGATTTAATTTTTAGAAAGATTTTTAAAGAACCTTTTAAAAAAGGTTTTTAAATTAAATTAATTTTTTTTTTAAAAAAAGAAAGAAAAGGCTGCATGAATCCCCAAGCCCAGAGGGGAGGTGAGCGGCCACAGTCTGGCTCCCAGCTGCATGCTGGGACCAGGCAAACGGCAGGCTGGGCAGAGTCCCCTATAAGGACCCCATGGAGCCTCCCCCATGAAACCCTCCCCACACCTCCAGTTCCCCCTCCTTAGAACCCCGTGTCCCAGCTCCAAGCACTGAATGCGCCTACTCCGGCCACCTGGCCCCTGCACTCCCCCACCGCTGCAGGCTGGGGCTCCAGTGAGCGGCGCAGCTCCCACACAGCGGTTGGCTCCTCCCAGGCAGTGGCTGCCGAGGCCCCTCCATGTCAGGCAGGGAGCGCAGCACTGCCCAGAAGCACCACCAATAGCACCGAGGAGCTCAGCTCAGTTGGTAGCAGGACCCTGGGTGGGAGGCAGGTGGCCGCAACCTGGCTGCCGGCTCCTAGCCAGCAGGGATACGGGCTAGCTTGAAAAGCCCTGCGGTCCAGGGGTTGGGAACCCCTGAATTCTGGGTCTCGTCGCAGGCCGCAGGAAGTAACTCCACGGGAACATGTGTTTGAGACCCCATAATCGCACAGCCCCATTTCCCCTTCCTCCCGCATTTACAGCATGGCTGATATGCCGTCAAGAGTTTGAGGACAGTGAAGTTACCTGCCAGGACTTCTGTTCTCTCAAAGATGCTGTTGTTGGCTGTGCTGGCCATGGCAATCTTGTTAGATGGGTTATTTTCCAAAGGGGGTAAGCCTCTGTGCAGAATTTCATTCTCCCCCACCTGGCTTTCATCCGCATCTTTTGTCTCCTCACCATTATCTTCAGGGATATAGTTATCAGTAGGGATCTGAACAAAGCAGAGCAAAACCACACCCGGTCACAGAGCAGCTACAAAAAACCACTGAAGGCAGGGCAGATATTTCACAGCAGGACAACCGAGGTCAGTCTATTGTGAGCACATTATTTCCACTCATGCCAATGGGCTGAATGTGGAAACTTGGTGCCTTAACCCTCACACCACTGCAGCTAGCGCTCTCACGCAGCAGACAGCCGGACTGCCTTAGGGAGACCGATTTTTGGAGCATGCTAAAGCAGCACCTACCATAGGACCCTCTGTAGTGATGGGAGGCAAGTCATCATCGGCATCTGAATAATCTGCAGAGAAACAATACAGCATTAGTCCCCCTTGGCTTGCAGGGTGTTTTCCCCCAAAGCCCAGGCGCACTTGTCTAAGGATCTGCTCTGACTGACATGTCCTCTTCGCTGGCAGTGTGTTCACTAGCGAACAGAGTTTTGATTACACAAAGACATGTGACAAGTTCAAGACGAACTCATACAGAGTAAAAACCTTCAGCTCCATCAAGTGGCTCTTGTGCACGTACCAGGAAGCCAGTGTGCTCTGGTGTGCTATGCTGGCTTCAGGAAGGCACTCTTTTGAACACCCATCCCCAGAGGATGGTTTGCTAGTACGCCAACCAGATCTGCCTGAACACGTCATATGCTAATTTCCAAGCATGTTCTTTACCTTGTGAGAACACAGTGTGCATTACGTGCATATAAAAACAGCGCCAGGGAGCTGTTGGGACTAGTTTATGCTGAAAACCAAAGTGCATGCTCTTAAAACGCTGACTTTCCTCCTTTTCCTTGCCTACCTTTAACTACTAGACTGATTTTAGGTGTAAAGCTGCAAGTTTTAGAGCTGGAGGAAAATGAGGTTTAATAAAACTATTTTAAAACTTTACAGCCACTTGGTCTTAATTGGGGGAAAGGATCTAAGTAACGCATTGTCTACCCACTGAAGATATAGACTAGCCCAGGGGTTCTCAACCTTTTGTGGGTTAAGACACATTTAGCCATGTGACACGACCCTACAGGACATACCAGTCTACCCCCCCAGGCCAAATCCAGCCATCTCCCCGGCTTTCCAGGACACACTTAACTCTGTGTGGTGACACAGTAATGTGTCCCAACACAGTGACTGAGATCTGCTGGATTAGGGAGCCTGAGACTCAGGGGACTGTGTAGCTTTTCCATGTCAGAGCTATGAGGAGACCCCAGTTTAAAGGCCATTTCTCTTACCTTCATCTCCAGAACCAGAAGACTCATCATCCTCTTCAAAAGGGATGTCAGGTCTGGGGTCACTGATGTCTTCATCATCTGGTAAGGCTCCAGAAGAGAAATAGTCCTCTCCATACCTTTCTGGGTCCATGGTCTCAGTTTCTCTCACCTGAGAAGGGAAAGGCAGCATTAGACAGATGGTAGAGACTCAGATAGTTCCATAAGGTAACCGTTCTCAGGCCATCTGCAACCAGATCAGGTTAGCCAGAATAATATTTCACAATCTAACTGATGAAGTACAACTCAGCCCTGCTAAAAACACTGTTTGCATGCCTGGAATGAGCTGAATTCCCCTAAGAACAGCTGAATTCCCCTATATTTTTCAGAGCCTAAGTGGGGATTTCCTGAAGGGTTGAAGGTACAGAAAAGTCCCATGAAGTGACCAGGGTCTGAATTTACAGCTTTTTTGGGCAAGAGCTCATGGCAGAACCTCAATGTGAGGGGGGGAGTTACAGTGATAGGCAGAAGAGAAGTGGGACTTACTACAGCAAGAGAATCTTTTCCAAGCTGGTGTTGAGAGCTAGCTTGGGAAAACACTGTAGCACTTTTAAAGACTAAAAGATTTATTGCATGAGCTTTTGTGGGAGAAAATCCCACTTCTTCAAAGCATCTGATGAAGTGGGATTTTCTCCCATGAGAGCTCGTGCAATAAAGTCTTTTAAAGTGCCACAGGACTCTGTTTGTTTCTCTACAATAGACTAACACAGCTACCCCTTTGGATCTTCATCATAGCACTGAAACCTCAAACTTAATATGTTTAATAGCCTCATTATTTCACCTCGTTTTAACCTTTGTACGAGAATTGAGATTTGCTTCCCGGCCTCCCCCCGGTTTATTCTGCTCAACAATACAATGGAGATCAAAAGCATTATAAATAGTAACTCCCTTGTATGAAGTGTCCCTTCAACACACACCATTCAAAAAGCAAACAGCCCAGCTGTTCCCTCCGGAAATTAAAACCATGATACCGCGGATGGACCTGACCAGCAGTCAGGGATACGTGCATTACCATGGAGGCAGCAGCCCGGACAAGCCAGCCTGCAGCGCAGCGCATACAAAGACTTCAGAAAGAATTAGATGATAAGCTACAGGATAATGGTTTCAAGTGGAACCTGTTTTACCCTTGGCCTCTGAAGAGTAGGGGGGCAAAAGGCAGAAAGTTTAGGTCAAGATTACATCAGTTCCAGTAACTGGTCTACTACGTAAGGGTGACGTTCTAGGGCCAAGCCAGGCAAGGATTCCATACCTCTGAGATCAGGGACGGTCCACACTTCCAGACTGGCAGAACGCCGGGTTTGCTGTGCAATTCCAGCGGTAATTCACAATTCCACAGCTGTTAAGTCATTTGCTTGGTAAGGGATTTAACCCCTTCCTTACAGCTGGAAGTACAATGCAAACCGAATGGACAGCCACTGCCACCGCCGTGTTTCCCGAGCCTTATTTTTCTAATCATTCACCATTGCCTCATCAGTTCCTCTCCGCTAGCCACAGAAGTCATGGGAGCACGACCCTTGGTGGGGCCTGGACACCTGTTACATGCATGGAGAGGTGGTAGAGATTCACTAAGCAGGGTTGAACGGAAGGGGGGACGGGGTGGAGAGTGACTTGGGGGTGGGGGAAAGAACTAACAAAGCAGTCGCTCTACTTTTCCCGGTTCCCGCCTCCACCGCAGGAATGCTGCCTTATCTGGTCGTGACTATTACCGTTTCGTAATCCCGGTCAGGTGCTATCAGTGCAAGTTTCAAGTGGGTCAGAAAGCAGCCTCTCCACCGCAACAAAAGACCCGGGGCACGGCTGCAGCTGTCCCTGTCCCTAGTCACATGCAGAGCTCAGGCTGCTGGGCTAAAACCGCAGTGTAAACATATGCACAGACACTCCACCCCCACCAGATACAATTCTTCTTTTCCCCCCACCTCAATGACCTGCTTCCCCATTTGAGATCCTGGGGTTACCCCAGCCCCAGGTTCTGCAGTCAATGAGACACTTCTCCTCTGAGCCTGTATTCGAAGGCCAGAAGAGTGGTGCAGTAGCTTTTCAGGAAGCTCTGGTGTGCGCCGTTCCCTTCAGAGTCAAAAGGGACCAGGAAATATGTGGCTGAGCATCCTGAGAAACCAAGACTAGTGGAGAGCCTGATGCTGTGGCAGTCAATTCGCCTCCCATTAGGCCCCAGTTAGGACAGCTAGAAATGCAGCCTGGAAAAAACGTTCCCAGCATCACTGATCATTTCTAGGACAACATTTTCTTCAATCTGAAATTAGCTGAGACACCAGGGCTTCCTGGAGTGAAACCACAGCTGGAATAACCACGTTTTATTAACACACAAAAAGCATTCGATTCCCATTTGCCATCAGGCTACTATTCAGCAAGCTGGGGTACATCCCCCGGACAGCAGCTTTCAGGCAGTACACCAGTAATGGGTTGAGGAGGATTTTCCCTTGCAGGCCACAGGACAGACCAATGTTTGTCATGTGTCAGTCACCCAGAGGGTGTAGGAGGAGTGAATCACAGTCCTCAGGCAGACACAATGCAAAGTGCTAAAAAGGGAGGCTCCGAGAAAGCAGCCTGGATCAGTGAGTCAGTGTGAAGGGACTGACCACGCATTGCCAGATCAAATCCAGGATGAATAAGACAGCGATAGACATTTGATATGAGTGGGTACTTTGGAATATCCCAGGGGCCTCTTTGTGAAAACACAGAGTCAGCGTGTGTATGAGTGAAGCACAATACTTACGAAGTTATTGACTCACACCAATAGATAAGATTGTACGGTGTGTTCTAGCTAAGCTTCACTGGGAGGCAGGGCCTGAGAAGGCAGACTCCCTTCCAGATGGGAATTCACAGCCCCGGGGCGGCAGTCTCTAACCCCATTTCAAAAGCATTTGGCACTTGCCCAACGCTTTTGGCAGTCATCAGCCGGAGGCGGGCATCTGCTCTGAACGGCTTGTGGCCAGTTGTGTTGCCCCAGGGCTGGGCCCAGCCACTCTTGTGGGAGGGAGTGTAAGTGACTGTGCAGCCCTGTGGGAGCACGCTTTATCTACCAGAGCCCTTTGAATCATGTCGCTCCTGCCCCCTCCAGTTCCAGGATTTCTTCTGAACGTTAAGCCGCTTTTACCCATAGTGAGTGCCCAGTAAGATCAATAAACCTCGCTAGGGGAGGGGAGGGAGGCGCCTTCCCCTGCCTACCGCCAGCAGCAAAGAGGTTTACTTCTTAGCTGCCAGCCACAGCATGTGCAGTTCTGCACGCACTCTGCTTTTACCTTCCCCGTCGCGTGCGGCTTCAGGAGGCTCCACACTGGGGAAGCTAATGTTTAGGTGCTTAAGGAATTAGCACACTCTAGCAGTGCTAAGAGAGAGGAGGCAGCAGCTACCCTGCATGGATCATTCATGTAGAAGGAGAAGCTTGGGGCACCAGGTAGAAGAGCTGGAGGGGCTGCGACATCTGATCCCCGTCTCCAGATAAGGAGTCCAGTTTCACAGCAGTTCTGGGTTCCTGAAATGGAGCCAAATCTCCACTAGCTGCTTCTCAGAGTGCCGTCTGCTCACGGTGCTGCACATAAAATTCCCGTCTAGCATGGGACTTTCCTCCACCACTGACTAGTTCTGAAAAATGACAAACAGCAAATGCTAACCAAGCCTGCCTGCCTCCTCTAGCCCACACCACCTCTGCTGCTTACGCGCCGTTCACCGGAGCAGAAACCAAGTGGCATATTCTCCTGAGTAAGAGCAGAATTTCCAGACATGAAATGCACACGATCAGCGTTTAGTGCTGGCCACTGTCTCCATTATAAGGCCAATTCTCACCAGGTTTCTTTGACGGTTGGTAGAAAGTGAGTTGAACAGGGGTTACACTTGCCTCAGCATTTCTGTTTCCCATCACTGTGTACACAAGCCCAGGAGTAAACAGGAGTGAGTGAAAGTCACTGTTTCACAGACGAAAGAACATGGACCACCTGAGCCAAATCTGGGAGGGCGGGCTATGACAAGGCAAATGAGCACCTGGCTGACCATCTGCACCCTGCAGAGACTGAGGAAAGGGAAGCTGCTCTCATGGCTCCTTTGCAGATAATTGCCTTGTTTATAGATAGTAAAAAATTCTATTGTTCTCAGTTTCAACACCAAAACCTAGGACCGGGTCTGCAACCGGAGCCAAAAGTGGCTCTTTGGCTGACCCCCTGCAGCTCCAGGCTTCAGTCCCCACCCTCCCCCTGCCACCGGAGGACCATGTGGGGGGCCTGGGCCTGGTTCTGGGGGCTCCCCCTCCCCGTCAGGGGACTCTGTGGCAGGCACCCTGGCCCAGCTCCCCCCCCCACACACACACTCCCCCACCAGGAGGCTACACCCATTGCAGCTCTCAAAACACTTGATTATTGAAGGATCTTTTAAAAATGGCTCTTCTTAACCTCCTAGGACAGGGTTTGGCAACCCAAAAGTTAAGAACTGATTTTCATTCAAGGCACTCAACAGAAGGTGTTTCTCTTTTCATATGGATGTGTACCCAGGGAAAGTGACTCCTACCCACAGAAGTCCTACTACACGTTCCCCCACTGAATCTGGGAATGGCTATATAGGATCAGACTAGGGATCTATCTTGTCCAGCATCCAGGAAGTTCCATAATCAGACACTCACGGACTAAACGTCTCATATGGGAAGTTTCTTCCTAATTTGGTCAGTGGTTGATTTGTGCTCTGAAGCAATTATCCTGCTCAGGCCAGCCAGTTGTTCACACTAGAAATATCTAATCCTTTGGAATTGTACTCTGATCTTTGTCTCAATAATATATACCAGCAATGGAGTTCTACAGTGCAATTGTGCTAGAGAAAATAATTCCAGGTTTTAAATTTGCCACCTTTCGGTTTCACTGAACAATGTTCCCTTTGTTCTTGTGTTAACGATCTACCTTCTCCATGCATTCTTTATAGAGAACCATCCTGTCCACTCACGAACCACTGTTCTGATATTTTCAGTCTCTTAATGCAACGGATCGTGTTCCTCCTTCTAATCATTTCCCTTGCAATCTCTGAACACTCCAAGCCAGGGCATGCCACTAATTTACGTAATGGTACATTGAGTGACTCCGTTTCAGAATTCAGGTCCAGCCAATTCCTTATGCATTCTAGTTCTGTTTGCTTCTTATAGCGCTACTCCACACTGAGCGGAAAGTTTCCACAGAGCAGTCCATAGGGAGGCCTTGGGCTTTTCAATTGTAACCACTCAAGAAAAACTGCTCACACCCAACTTAGTTGTAGGGATGATCATTAGATCCCCAGTTACCCAGACAGGCTGGCGTGGTTTCGAGAATATACCACCTGTCAGGCAAGCGAGCGTTTGGGACTCCCTCCAAGATGCAAATCATAGCCTAGAGACCTTCAGCAGATTGTGTAAATCTGAATCCAGGAACTAGCCCAAGAGTGATTGTAGGCTATTGTATTAGTTGGGAATTCACGAGAGAGAGAGAGACAAATGCTATTACAACATAGCATTCCTTCTCGACTTCACTTCAGAGGCTTTGATGGGGGCCCTTGGAAAGGAATGGTATGTGCTGTTTGTCTTAGGACACCAAACATACCCCCATCCTCCCCAGGCAGACACTTGAGGTCACATGCAGCAGAAGTCAGTCGTATTACTCTAATGCATCTCTCCATTTCGAGTTCAAGGGTTCTTCAGGTGGGAGTTCCACACTGCAATACAGAAGCCAGCGCCACAGTCTGTGCACTAAGAATCTGGGTTTAAAAGAAGCCTGCACAAAAGCAATCAGAACTGACACTAATTAGCTCCCTTGCTGGATGTCTCAGTGCCGAGGCCACGTACCAAGGTTAGTAGCTAGGCCATGGGAAGTGAGCTGTGCCAGGGCAGGGATGTGAGGCGAGGCACATTGGTAGACTACATATATGTAGCTTCACTGCTGATCCTTGTGAGATGACTGTCTGACGTCTCCATGGCTGCCCTTCTGCCATCAGCACTGAATTCACCTAGATACTTCATTTCCGCCCCTTTGTAACGGCTAAGTATAAACCTCTGGAAATCGGATACTCTATGGAAGTGCTGAGGCCAGCCAGTATATGCTGGAAGAGCTTCGAGAACAAGGTAGACAAGAGAATAAGAACTGTGTTCTAGAAACAAAGGAGCTAAGCTGGGGACAAGAGGGAATTTCCACCCGCTGCCCTTTGTTCCATCCGATTTACTTACATGGGACTCCTCTTTATTCCTCTGCCATAAGAGATTTTTAACATCACAGACAGTTGCTTTAACAAGCACTCCTGAAGAACCGTCCAGAAAACTCAGTGATATTACGATACCTGGACTACAGTTCATTTTAGCACGGTTGACCCATTCCACCAGACAGCTCTCTCCTATTATGAAATGCTTTAACATCAGGATCCCAAGTAAGAGCCATTCATTCCCTTTCAGCTTCTCCACCATTGTAGCACCAAGGAGTGCACCACCATCCATCCGTCCCTTGGAAGCGTGGACAATATCGTCCTCGCTCATTAAGAGGTCTCACAGAAGGAAGAAAGCGTCTCTTCATCTTGCTGCTGCCACTCAGGGAAGCGGGTTCTCTCCCACGATGGAGAAGCCCCGGCTGTCAGTCGAAAGCGTCTACACTAGAGAGCACAGCTGCAACATTGCTGCTGTGCTGTAGCTCCCAGAGTGTAGACGAGCCCTAAGTCTTGCTAGCGGAAAGGGGCTGCTTCTTTTCCTTGCTCCAAAACTTCTCCTCTTCACATACAGGAACTCCTTGGTAGAGACACTGAAGAAATTGCTTCTGTGCCCGAGAGCAGCACAAATAACCTGGATGTAATGAGGGTCACTCCTAGTTATATCTGTGTACCTCTGCAGAGTATGTTCCAGAGGGGAGCCGTGTTAGTCTAGTTCAGCAAAACAAACAAGGGAGTCCTGGGGTACTTTTAAAGACTAACACATTTATTTATTGCATGACCTTCTGTGGGAGGAAAATCCTCCTTCTTCAAGCGTCTGATGAAGTGGGATTTTCTCCCACGAAAGCTCATGCGATAAATAACTCTGCAAAGCAAGCATTGTAACAAATCCACATTAACCGTCTCACTGTCCCGTCTGTCTGGTCATCCTTGGTGCCTGTTTGCTGGTCAGCAGCTCCACATTAGTCACAGGATAGAGGGCCCCCTCTGGCTTTAGTGCCAAGGAAGAAAGTTTAATTAGGGTTATTCTGAGAGTGTGTGCACTTCCATAGGCTGGAGCCTCCTGAGCCAATCCTGGCAGGAGCTTTCAGTGACAGGAAGTGCCACTGTGCATTTCCTCCAATATACATTAAAATATTAAGTGCTTGGTCATATTGACCGTGCAGGAGCAGCAGCTCTCGCTCACCTTTACACCCGAACTCTGTCACTTAACTGCTTGGCTAACACGTCCTCAGCTCAACAAAAGCTGCCAAAATAAACCCTGAAGTTGAGGTTAGATCCTGAAGCCAGTACCGAGCAGGAAGTAGGAAGAGCCAGAACAGCAGACCAAAGTCAAAGAATTCTGTCTCATTTACCTGTTTACCAAAGTTTAGTCTGCGCGTTCCCTCACCTGAGAGAAACACACTGAGATCTTTCCTAGACCACACCTCAATCTCACAGGTTCTTTTGCAGGGCTGCTATTTGTTTTTAACTTACTGCAGAAATCTAGCCCATGTGCGTCTTGCACCTCTATATTCCTTTGTAACAGTATTAGCAAGATTAGAACAGGCAGAGATCAGATTTCAAAAGAGAATTAGGTACTGCAGAAGTCTGGTGCCTTTCCTAACTGACTGAACATGGAGCTAAATGGGCCTAACAGGCAGCTAATCTAGGCTTGTTTGAACAGTTGAGATTCTGATATTGCACCATGCAAATGTTTCCATTCCCCACAATCTAAGCTGAATCCTATCAAGAGGCCTGGAGATTTAGGTTTGGTTTACACTTGGATGTGATTTTTTTTTTTTTTTTTAAGTAACATGCTATGCCAACAAAACTGGAATAAAACTCTGAGAAGTTAAGTTGTTAAACCAGAAAAGACTTTTAGGCGAAGCTAAGGAAGGCTCCATGAAGGTCTTCTCAAGGCCCAGGAAGCAATTCTAAATGCATGCTAGCTTAAAGGACCACAACATTTTGTTTGTTTGCTCTTTCTTCAGCTTCTGGAACCCATGGACCTCACAGGCTTAACAAAACAAGTTATCACCATGCAATAAAGACAAGGAACATTAACAGTAGTAATGTTTATACAACACTGTTTCTCTGATGCTTGACCTTCTGTTTAGTTAGAATTAGTACCAAGACGGTGTATAAATAGCTTCCTATATAAGAGGCTTTAGAGGATGAGACAAAGGTTCAGGATCCAGCCTACATTTCTATTTGCAATAAATATTTTTCTTTTCTTGGAAAAAATCCTCTTAGTAAACAAAGCTTCCCCCACCCACAACCTTTGGGCGTAGAAACAGTCTTTCTGAATGCACTCAGAAGCAGAATGGAATCCGTAGCACCTTAAGAAAAGATTCCTGCTCTGAAGAGACTGTGGATTTCACAGCAACCCCTCATAGCACGGTAATAACTGACTACATTATTCCATACCATCAATCAGGGGGAAAAAAAATCAGATTTGGCCAGTAGACCATCATGCTAGGTATACTTTCCTTCCACCACTCTCTATCCGTTCACTGTCCAATAGTGGAGTGTCCAGTCATCAGAACCTGATGTTATAGATTGAAAAAATACTCATCATACATATATCAGCTATATATCTATAGCTGGACAGATCTGAGGCGGTCTGCACTGCAAAAAAGAAAAAGAATGAAAAAGGGGGAAGAGGGGAGGGGACTCTTTAAATTAAGGAATTGCAACTTCTCCAGAAAATCCAATCCCTCCTCACAGACCTAACTGCAGCCTTAAGGAAAGTGAGTCACTGCTTCTGGTAAGAGAAACAAAACTATTACTCAAGTGGTAACAAGAGATTTACAGAACTGCAGCAAATTTCTTTCTTAGAAAAAGCAATTTTCAGAATCCAACAAACTTCTCTTTCCGAAGTGTGACGTCTACGTGTCCAGATCAGAGCGTAACCTCTATATTGCCATTAGTAACTGGTTCCTGGAGAGGTTCTGAACAGAGGCAGCTGTGGGTTAATGCATCAACATCTCATCTGTATGAGGAAGAGGTATCGGATTCTAAATGCGTATCTGACACGAAGGGAAAATTCTCACCCTCTCTGTCCCAACTGAAAATAGGAGTCTGATGTTTTAATCCAACAAAATGTCAAGTCAGCTGTATTAAAGTAGGATCCTTTTGTGCTCAGGAAAGCAGTAACTTACTACATCCAGTGTAAAGTATTTAACAGGCTGCCCCCACCTCATTCACTAGCAATGAGCTCAACCTCGCCTCATCACAACGCCATTCTAGTGCAAATCACTTCATGCCTTAATCTAAACGGCCTGCATTCCACCCGGTTTCAGCAAGCAGCCACACGCTCACTGACAAACAAATTAGAGGTCAGATTCTCACAGCTGGTTTACATGATTTTTGTACTGTAGTGTATTGATTTAGGAATGGATCCTTAGAGAGGTAAAACCCGCTACTGTTTCACAGGGGTTTGACATAGTTATACCACTGGAAAGGTGAGGACAGAAATAAGATGCACTGAGAGCTTATTGCGGTCATCACCTTTATGCTGGTAGAACTGTGTCAACATAGGGGATTCTCCCACCAAAGTGCCCCAGGACCCGTGTTTGTTTTACTTCCCTAAGTACAATCCATTGCTAAAACTAACATAATTACAGTGGTACCCAAAAGGAAAAAGACCTGTTCAGATCAGCCAGGAGAACATGCCTTCTGTAGGGACGGGATAAAGTGAAAATGAAGCCACAACAGTGCTGAGATGTTTATGGTAAAGTCTATTATGTACAGGATTATGAACCAGAGAACTCCCCAGCAGTCAATTACTACACAAATTTAATTCTACTCATCAATAAGAAACAGGGCTCTTGACAGAGGTCACTCATTTTACAGAGATATTAGAACCACACTATTCCCAGAGAGGCAGTTCCAGCCCAAATCACACTGGCATTTAGTGGCAGCAGGTATACAGCAAAACAAAGATTCTCCCATTTGAAGACAAGCTATCACTTTAAAACAGTCAGAGAAACCAATCCAGAGAGGATTCAGAGTCAGCCAAATGGACTCAAGACGCTAACACAATTTCAGTAGAGCACTCAGCAGCAGGAGTTTGAAGTGTGGTAAATATAGTCTCTGGGGAGTCTGCCTAAATTTGCACGCTGAAGACACTTCCATTGTTAGGTTGGAAGCTAACCGATTCAGCCTTACAGCTGGAAAATAGGACAAGACAAGACATTAAACATGGTGGGCAGGAACAGGAGGATAAGACAGGAGAGCCATATTCATTATCTTGAAATGGATTCAAATCATGCACATTGGAAGGGCTTGGAATTGCCTCCCTCACCCAAAAGAAGCCCACCAAAATCCCGAAAGGGAAGTCCATGGTACCCTAGCCCTAAATAACTGGACTGGACTGGATTTCAGCAGACAAATAGTCCGTGTATCTTTGCCAAAGCCATTGCTAGCCATTCAGCCATCTCAAAGGCCCAGTGCACTAGTAGCAATGTGGAAAGGAGTAGGACTATGAAGAGCATTAGGATAACAAACATGTTTAACTTCTTGTACATAAAGGGTGTGGGCATCTCTAACATTAGAATTCTCTGAAAAAGCGAGGAGCCAAGCCTGCTCAGAATGGAAGAGCTCTCTTTAGCTCCTCTCAAACACGGGACTCAGAAAAGTGACTAAACGCAAGGAATTCATTCCCCAGCTTCCATTCTGGAGACCACTTCGTGAGAGAAGTTCCTCTCAGGGACCCATCTTGCCAGTCCTTTGTTTCCAAACGCTTTTATTCTCTGGGCCACAGGGAAAGGTTCTGGGACACCTACTTAAAAAGTTAAAGGCAAGGATCCTAGTAATGACGAGCCCTTCATCACCTTCTCTTTTTCCTTCAGAACTAGGCTGTACCATGTGCATTAATCTGGGTAGCACAGTCTGCTGCTCTCTGTTGGGACGGTCCTGCTCTGGTCAAGTTAAAGCACATCCTGACTGGCTGAGCACATTCCCCCCTCCACCCCCCCGCCCCATGAGCCTGCCAGAGTCGGAAGGTGAAGCAGATGGAAAATAGTTATATGTGCAAATATCTTGATTTGATTCGGAGGGGCAGATGAGAAACTGGGCAGAGAGCAGAAAGAACAGGCCTCAGGGATTGCCAGACAAGCCAAACCGGTTTAAACAGTAATAAAGTTACACCACTCTCCAAGTACTGCCATTGTCAACAAAACATCAGTTCAGCCAGTCAGATGCCCACTGAGTTCTGAGAAGCATTTAACGCTTAAAAAAAAGCAGCATGAATAATAAAACAGGGAGGTGTTGCAGTAACAAAGTAGAGTCTACATGCTTCATTTAAATCCCTTCTCTACTTCCACATCTACCACTTAAAAGTTTGATTAAAGAGACAGTCTGGACGTCATATGAAATGCTGCTATGGTATGACATGCCAGCCCCTAAAAGGCAGCACAGCTTGATCCTACGTACCTAAAACCAATGGGGCTCATAGGAATGTTCTCACATTTAAATATTACATCATGTTAACATGATCCACTCTGTTAGTGAACATAAACAGAGGATAGGAATTATGCGATGGAGCTTCCAAGAATATTTCCAACCCTCTTATATGTCCAAGGCTGCCTTAATCAGAGAAAATCTGGCTGCAGCAAGGGCCACATGAAGCATCATCGCATGCCACTTGGAAGACATAAAGCTTGCTCCAAAGCATTTCTAGTTCTTGCATTGTTCCCACAGATCCTGTACATGGAGAGACAGGATCACAGAGCCCTCAAGGCCCTGTCCTTACACAGAGGTAATAGAATCCATGTCCTGTGGCGTTTTAGCAATGAGTTTGGACCCTCCCCATACCCCAGGTGTACAGAAACTACAAACTGTGCAATCCAGCATATTGTACCAACACTGTAAAAGAGGGACAAACTCCTCCCCACACTAACCTAGATGTTCTCACCTCACTGGGGGCGAGGGGCATTACACGCACTCCTACAACTACAGACTGGTTGGTGTAAGTGAATTCAGCACCACAACACTTGAATGCTGCCAAATTTCTTTAAGCATAGGGCAATGTATTGTACTGAATATTCTGTGAGCTCAGCATAAGGAGTTGTAGATACAATTACACAGAAGTGTTTTCTTTGGAGGCATCCAAACACTTGAGAACCCCACATAGCAAAGTCCACAATTCATTTCTTACGCACACAAGCTTGCGATATTAACGTCACACCAAATGTGCCCAATGCACATCCAAAAGTTGTACTGATCCAAGAAGTTTTTGCCCTGTGCGAGGCTTGGTGGCTTTAGATCTAGGAACGCCTGAGGGCAGGAATGACAAGGATTTTGTATCCATGAATTTACTATGGCTTGGTGGTCATAGGAGAGCTGCTACCAAACATTAAAGGAATGGACACTTCCTGTGTTCTGGACAGAAAGCTTTCTTACTCTGCCACCCAAAGCCCATTTCACCAGCAGAGCTTCAGGGCAGAAGCAGAACCACCAAAAGTAGTGGACAGTGATCTGCCTCCAGAGCCTTGGGCTCCAAGTGAAATAATGGGAACAATTAAAGCTCGTTTTGGGATACTCTCTTGCAGTTGTCCCAGTCCCAAAGTTACTGACCAACACCAAAACAGGAGTCAGAGCTGGATGCCCTCTGATCTGGGGGAAGGCTAGACACTTGTTAAAGTGAATAGCCAGAATCCCCCGTTTCACAAGAAAGGTCTGTTATGTACATGCCTCGTGTATAAGGTCCAGGCTCATTCTCCATTACCATTCCCTCTCCCAGAATACCTTCTTGACAATCAGAGAGGGTGTAATGCCCATAAAATGTGGTGTTCCAGTAGAACTAAAGTTCCTTTTTCCACTCAGACTTTTGCTCCCCCATACATTCTTGCTCCTTAATCCTAATCTATATCCTTGCTATCAAGTCCTGTCCTGTCCCCCTTTTCCCAAACTCTACCACTGCACCTCAAGCCTAAACTGCAGCATACCTGCTAGTCTACTCCTGAGCCGCTTTGAAAACTGCCGGGGTACAGACACGCAAGAAGAGCAGGGTCCGTGCAAGACCAATGTAGTCACAGAGGCAGAATTAAAGGGGGGGAACACAAGAGAAAGAGCATGTCTTGTGGTCGCTTAATTGTAGGATGAGCAGAAGGAAGAAGGCTGCAAGACATAGGACTAATGCTGCTAAAAGTAGAGCCTGAAGGGCAAGAGGATAGGCAGGTTGGTCAGAGGGTATGGCCAGCATCAGAAGAGGTATCAGCTGATGGGAGGAGAAAAGAGGAAGATGGAAGATTTGTGATTGCTTGGAAAGAGGTGGAGAAGAGAGAGAGGCAATGGGGGACCCCTTGTTAGCAAAGAGCAGACAAGGGAAAGGAGTCTCTGACTCCGACATACCACAGGAAAAGAATGGGGCAAGGACTGAGCAGGGAAAAAGGACTGTGGTGTAGAGACGGGCAAACTGGAAGCAGAATATGTGTTGCGTTTGAGGTATAGCAAAAGTCAGGTAGACACGGAAATGGGATTTGGAAGCATAGGAGTGCAAAGGCAAATGGCAGATCCAGTTGAATTCAAGCCAAGTAGGGTTAGTCAAGTGAATGCAGGAAATCAGTCGCCAGTATCTAAATAATGGTCGGAGTAGTTTATCGAGCAAGGTGGGCCTGTCACCAGCATATTTTCAGAGGGGAAGGAGGGACTTTTCCCCCCTCACCCCACTCCTTTCAGAATACAAGCAGCCAAACCTAAGGGTGGCTTTGCAAAGCCACAAGACAGGGCCAGCTTAGAGCTAAGTCTGCCTCTTCATCCTACGCAAAGTTGGTGGAGGTCAGATGGGGAAAACCCTGGCCATCTGCACTGCAAAGCCGGGTTCCCGTGCTAGAGAACGGATCTAGGTGGCTTCCAGGGGCAGACATAAACCCAGCCCGAAAGAATGACCTGTCTGTTCTTTCGGAGAAACCCCCCGACGGGAAAAGCCAGGTTTCTGCCACCGGCACACGCAATATTAAGTCAGGTTAGGACAGAGAGAGATTTGGGGGAAAGGGGGCGGCTAAACCCGGAGTCCTGGCCCGCAGCTTAACTCTGGGGGCGGGAGGAAGGGAAGGGAGCGCCCAGCCCTTTCCTCCCCGGGAACAGCCCCGCTTGCTCCCCGCAGGGAGGGACGAGAGACGGAGCCTGCGGCAGGACGGAGCCAGGCTGGGGGCAGCCCCCGGGGTGCGGGGGACTCTGCTGCTTCTCTGCGCGGTCCCCGCAGCCAGGCGGGGAAGCAGGAAAGTCCCGGCACCAGCGGCGCTGGCTTGGCCCACAGCGCGGCGCCACGTGCCCGGCCCCGGGGACCGGCGCTAAATCCCGCGGGCTGGACAGGGATCGGGACCGGGATCGGGACCGGCACTCACCGACTCGGCCCCGGCCAGGGTCAGGAGGAGCAGGGCGGCGCACGCGGCGGGCAGCGGCTGCATCGTGCTGGGCGCGACGGAGAACGGAGCTCGCTCGGGTGACGGAGTCTGAGCTCCCGTCCCCGCCCGGCCGCCCTTATAGGAGCCCGGCCCCCGCCTCCGGCCCGGCCCCGCGGGAGGCGGAGCGAGGTGGGGAATGTCCGCGGCGGGCCGCGCGGCTGCTTTGCCAACCCCGGCCCGTCCCCTTGGGGCTGCTTGGGGTCCCCACATCTGGTGGCCGCCGCACCCTCCCCTTTCCTGCTGCACATGCACCGCTCCAGCCCCCTCTATCCCACCCTTTCCAGCCCCCTCTATTCCACCCATCCCGCCCCTCTCCAGCCCCCTCTATTCCACCCTTCCCAGCCCCCCTGCTCCAGCCCCCTCTATCCCACCCTTCTCAGCTCCCCTGCTCCAGCCCCCTCTATCCCACCCTTCCCAGCCCCCTGTATTCCACCCTTCCCAGCCCCCTTCCGTCCCGCCTCCCTCCAGGCCCCTCCATTCCACCCCTCCAGCCCCCTTTATTCCACTCTTCTCCTTCCAGCCCCCTCCGTCCAGCTCCATTATTCCACCCTTCCCCCTTCCAGCCCCCTTCTGTCCCACCCCCTTTATTCCACCCCTCCAGCCCCCTCTATTCCACTCTTCCCAGCCCCCCTCCGTCCCGCCCCCCTCCAGCCCCCTCCATTCCATCCCTCCAGCCCCATTTATTCCACCCTTCCCCCTCCAGCCCCCCTCCCTCCCGCTCTCTTTATTCCACCCTTCCCAGCCCCCCTCCAGCCCCTCTTAAGGAGCCCTATTAATTTCAGAGAGACACCACTCAGGCATAAGGGTCTGCCACAATGATTTAATTACAGGATTCAGGCCAATATCTAAATCCAGAATAACATTAAAAATCAACTCAGACCATGACGACAATGTTCTCTCCAGCATTTGAGTAAACAGTTAAGACTTGTGATGTTGCCAGGGCAAGTTCTTGTTATCAGGAAATCCTTAATGCAAAAAAATTTCCAGGAAAAATCTATTTCAGCCCCTGAACACCGACTGCAACAACAACAGACTTTTTCACACTATGCTTAGATATTACAATGAATATGGAAACAATCTATTACTCATGTATGTTAGGAGGAAACAGATATTTTAATATATTTTCTGGAAGCTGCACAGTAAGGCATTTAAAATCTTCATCTGTTTTTGACCAACGAAATAGAATTTTAAGGAATATTTCCAGCCTTCCTTAAAAATAACAGCAAAAGTGTTTCAATGTCATTAATAACCTGAATGGGCAGGAATTTCAGCCGTGATCCTTCAATGAACTTCGTGCAGGTGAAGTGCTCTGTTTGCATGGAGCTCATAGCAAGATTGGGGCTTAGGTAGTTTTAATATTTTAAGCTGCAACAATTATTACCATAAAAAATGGAATCCATAAAAGAACTTGAGTAGGTAATATAGGTCCAAAATGTAGGTTTTGTAACTTTTACACAATCTGACATGAATACAAATGTTCGTTACATTTGATGAAAAACGAAAATAGTTTTCTGCATGAATTTAAAATTGCCACTGCCTTGTTTGAAACTGGGGTATTACATCTGTGTTCCTGAATGAGACCCGAAAAGCAAAGCTACGTGGTCAGTTTTCTGTGTCTAAGCAGAGGGAAGAGCAAAGAGCAAATAGCCATCACAGATGGTAAAAAGGAAGACGCTGTTTGAATGTTTCAGTTTTAATTATCTCAAGGTCTTAGTAACACAAGTAAGGGGATTTGTTTATGCTTTTTAACCTGACAGGGTCCCTTTAAATAAGAACTTCAGTTCTTTGTAACCAAACTGATAAAATGTTTGGCTCAGGCTCAGTCATAAATATAGTGGGAAATGAGACTTGCCTCTAATGTGTTTTCCAGCCTTCAGAGTAAATTTGCATAAATCCAGTAATGACAGACTTTCCCTGAGCACATTTTGCAGATTACTTTTCCATTTTTGAGATACAAGTCTCTATCACAGTCTTCTATCTACTGTCACAAAAAGAAACCGCATGGTAGGAAATACAACCCTAAAAATATTAACACTACGCTGTGAATTCGTGACAAAATTGCCTGGTTCATTCTGCCCTTCAAATGTCACCTTTCAGATTGTTTACATTTTACTTTGACTGGAACAATACAGGAAAATCTTAGAAAGACAACAGAGTCCTGTTGCTTGCTGTGTAATATGTCGATTGTAATGGGTTCTTTACCTTCAGTCCATTAGGTACAGAGTCCTGTGGCACTTTTAAAGACTAACAGATTTATTTATCGCATGAGCTTTCGTGGGAGAAAATCCCACTTCGTCGCTGAGAGTGATGGCAAAATGGGCACAGAGAAAAATAGTGACTAACAGAAATTTTCTTTGCTGAAAACCCACTACCATTGAATGGCCAAAAAAAAAGTTATATCTCAATGCTGTGATTTGATTAGATGTGAATTATGACATGTTTAGGTATATGTCACCCCTGGTATAATGTACAATCTTAAAAGAAACTGAAGAAAAGTAATCATGGCTCAGCCTCTACCGTTCCAAACCCATTACTTAATGCACTGTCCATCAAATCTTGAAATCAAACCATAACTGTAGATTAAAAAAAAATCTGGAAAAGGTAACTGAATGACTTGTAATGACTTGGAAATGACTTGTAATTGTTACTCTGTGACAAAAACCAGTAGGAGGAACTGATTCCAGATAGATTTAGTTCTAAAAACATGGGGTTTTTTTCTTATATAAAGCACAATTTTTTGGAGATCATGCCTAAAGCCAGCAAGACTTCTTTCTAGATAAATCCATTATAGTTCCTATGGCCAAGGAAAGACAACTTCCAGCCAAGACTTACTCAACACAGTTTCTAGGGTTAAAGTTTTTTAAAAGTCTTGATTTTGAAGTAAGGAAACCCATTGCTGCGGCTTTTCAAAACATTTCAGCACCCAACTTCTGAAAATCTGACCACTTGCTGTGATGTTTAAATGGGAGCTGAGCTCGTCTTAAAATCTGGCTCCAGTTGCATATACTGAGCTTTTAAAAAAAAATCTAACCTTTGTCATCTCCCCACCAAGACCACCTTGGTGGTCCATTACTACTTGCTTGTCTGGGGGTGGTGAAAAAGACCAGTTCAGCTAGTGACGATTCCCTCAGTGGGTAAACATGCCTAGTGTATATAGACTAATAAGGCAGAGTATTAGGAAGTAATCCATTACTACAGAAACAATATTATCTCGTATAGCCATTTCTTAGAGAAAGAATTTCTAGCAGAAAATTCTTTGACCACACCAGTGATAGAGCAATGGCCATGAGAAGTGCAGGTGACTCTGGGTAATTTCCACTGAAACACGTTCTTAGGGCATCTGGTGTGTCCTGGGCACATTGCCATTTATTCTCACCATCTGCTGTTCTTCATGATCCAGGCATATAAGCATAAAACTGGAGAGGCAAAGTATTAAAATACAATTCTGGTACCAGACTCCAACAGAGCAGTATAGTGTTATGCACAGGCAGATAGGAACTAAGCCACTAACATGGACTAAAACAAACAAGGGGTCCTGGGGCACTTTTAAGGACTAAAAAAATTATTTATCACATGAGCTTTCCTGGGAGAAAATCCCACAACTAGTTCAAGTAGGGTCTCTAGTTTGAGCATTACATCAGGGTTTGTAAAGCTGTACCCTTTATCGTAAGAGACCTGGACAGCTCCTAATTGAAGCATGCGTTTTTTGGTTGAAAGAAAGGAATTAGGTCCTCCATGTTCTCGTCCATTGAGCAGAAGAAGAAAAACTGTTTAGGAAAATAAAGGAGTTTTGATTCAGAAGCAGATGTCTACCCTATTTTAAAAAAAAGAAAATAACCATGTCCCATCAGAAAGTGGCAATACTTCGACTTCGATGTGGCTTCTAGACTTCTTTTCCTAATCCCTGAACCCCACCTTCCCTGAACACTGCCTCTCCCTTTAACTGGAGCTAAGAGAGAAAGAGTATTTAAAATCCATATTCATTTCCCTCCAAATTTCTGCTTTTGAAGCTCCCATTAGTCCTCTCTGTGGGCTTGTTCTCCTCATCCTTCCTTAAAATCTTGGGGCAAATCATATGTGTAAATGCTGCACGTTTTCTCAACTGTTCCCTGACATCTTCTCCAACCGTGTGAGGAGGATACTCTCGCTGGGTAAGGAAGCCACCAAAGTGGAGTCAGCCTCATGGAGAAGGAAAGGTTGATTCAGGCCTTATCTACACTGCCAAAAACGCGTCAATCCCCAGTGGGATCGATTGAGTGATGAGCGGGCAGTGTAGACCCGCTCAGTCGATCCTGGAAGTGCTCTTCGGTCGACGTAATAATTCCACCCCCTCAAGTGGAGTAAGGCTGCATCGACCGGAGAGCGCTTTAAATTGACAGCAATGAGTGAAGACACCGCGGTGAGTAGGATTAACTAAGTCAACAGGAGATACGTATTCTGTGGAATGCAGATTGCGTATCTCCCACTCATTTAGTGCAGACCAGGCCTAAATGAACGCATGTAAAGAAATTTGAACATGCCTTCTCTGTTTGAGCCAGGAAATGAATTCAGATTTCTTGTGCTGCTCTTAAGAGTGGGCAGCTGACTCAAGGACCCTTTCTTTTAATTGTTTTGGGGCTGGGGTAGGGTGGATTGATTTAAATCAAGGTGAATTAAATCACCAAGAGAAAATCATTGATGTAAATCACGTTTGTCATTGATACTTCTTCACATATTTCCTAAACAATGGTGCAAATCTGATTGCTAACTAAAAATGTTAATTTACAACTGAATACAGCATTTTACAACATCTAGGAGGCTAGACTTTGTGGAATATTTTTAGAAAACTTGATTTTTATTAATTTAGGAAATAGTACATAATACTCATTACCTGTGTCAAGCTGCAGATGCAGGAGCAGTACATAGGAATGGTAAGAACTAAATCGTACACACACAAACCCAATAGCACTTATAGTTTTTGAAACTAAATTCTAAGTATGACAGAAATGTTTCAAATTTGCAATTGCAGCAGTCTCCTGAGTCGCTGGTTGACGGCCATCCTTAAACTCTCTCTCTTTTTTTTTTTAAAATTTTCAAATTGTATTAACAGACGAGTCAGCTCAAGACTAACAGACTAAACATAAGCTTAAAACTACAACTAGCTCTCACCTTCCCCGCTCCACTGTCATTTTTATTCATAGACTGAAACAGAAATATAAGTTTTCCTGCTTTTTCAGCTCCCAGTCGATTTCTTAGCTTTGAGTGAATAATACCAAATGATGAAAATATTCTCTCTCTGCCGGCAGAGGAAGCTACTGCTGTGAAAAGTTGGCTTGGTATCTGAAAGAAGTCTGTTTCAAGGTGCCTGGCTAATGATTTCCACCAATTCAGGAGAATGACTTTGTTCCAAACATCATCAATAAACATGTACTGTTCAAATGGTTCCACTCCAGCCCTGAAATTTATTATGACTGGAATAACTGAGGAGTGATTTTGAGATGCCCATGCCATGGCAGCAGAATCTTCTTTAGAAATTAGGCATCTTCCCCACCAGTGGGGTCGAGAATGTTTGCAAGAAAATGAGGTGGAGTTAGTGCTTGATCCATTCGCTTCTTTTTTGCCTGCAGTTTAACTTTCGGGTGAGGTATTTCTTCTTCAATGCCTCTTGAAGTGTCTCTCCAAATTTTGACAGCAACAATTTTTCTGGTTTGTTTAAGGCTACAGATATAGGCTTCAGTATTCTGAGCATGTTTTCTACATTTCTCTTTAATCCAGTGTTAGATACTTTGAATGAGATACCTCCATCTATTTTCTATTCCATCTATTATCTATCTTCGCAAAGCGTTATGAGAATAGGGCAGTTCTTAACAAATGGTTCAAAATAATCAACCCCAGAATTCCATCAACCATCTTGTGAGAGGATTAGTTTGGATTCTCCTGCTCTCTTCAGTGAAGTGAAGTTGAAGCAAAATCACTATTACAGAAATATTTAGTGACTTTAACAACATTCTTTTATTCCTGGAGAAGATGCATTTTAAGTCTTTGGCTAAAAGATGCATTAAATGGGCTCTGCAGCCATATGTTATTAAGGAGCATCCTTCTATTTCTTCTTCTTCTTCTTCTATGTATCTTCTCATCTTTGCCAAAGTTTGCAGCACTGTCTGTGACAAAATTGTGCATGTGGCAGTTGAATTTTTGTTCAGTTTATGACAGTTTTCATGGCCACTTCTTTGAAATTTCTTTTGTGTGGGCATGTTTCTCGTGTTTCTGAAAGATATGCTACCCCATCTTCTGTTGTCACACAGGCACATATTACTGGATCATTGTATACATTGCTACACCCATCATGGCTTATACTGGCAAACTCCCCCTTAGTATTTCTTGTACACTGTTCAAGGTCCTTCTCATACTCTGTATCTAGCAATCTTCCGCCAGGTAACGTAGCCTGGTCATAAGGACTCAACCATGTCAACAAAGTTTTCATTGGTAACAATGCAAAAAAAAGAATTTGTGGCATAAATGAACCGAGCGATCTTTTCATGGTGTCTTGTTGGTATTTACTGGTCCTTACTACAAACCCATTCATGGTGGTGGTTTTACTGGATGGTTGAAATCTTTTGCTTGCTCCTGAATCTGATGCTTGGGTGTCTGAAATATGTTTAACTGCAGCACTGTATCAACGGCCGACTCTGAAGTTGTAGCGGTCGGTCTTATGGTCAAATAGGATCCCGAAACAAAATTTAAAAATGATCTTGTTTCTCAGTTCTCCTCACTCTATTATTCAGTACATCGTTTACATTTTTTTCAGCAAGGATGCAGATCCAATTCCAAGTTACCAAAAGAGCTCAGACTGCCCTGGGAGTACATTTAATGTTGGAGTAAGCCCCATTGAACTCACTGGCATGTCTGGTTTTTGAGAAAACAAGTCTAGGATGGGGTTCCCTTGGGAAAGCTGAGTTGTGCGGAAGTAAAATAGGGAATAGTCTTATGGTCTCACCCTAGGTCTGTGGCCGTGATGTTCCAAAATAAGGGGCATCTATTATGTAATATAAAATAAGAAAACGACACCCAGTAGCAACTGGCAACTCTAGATTTCTTTTACTTCTTCGGCTTTCTGTATCGTATACTTGGGTGATCAGTTCTAAACCCAGTTAAAAAATTAAACAAGCCATAGGGATTAGCTAAATTGAACATTTTTTTCTAGCAATATCCAACATAGCAAACAGCTTGGGAAATTACTAGCTAAATCACACTTATACTAAAAGGCATAGAGAGAGTCTTGAAGAATGCATTGCAAAGTGAATTATTTAAGTTACTAACCAATTGATCCACATTGTTCTTGAGGCATATCTACATCTTTATCTACAACGTTTTCTACAAATAAGCGGTTTCCATTATGTTTCATTCTTGCAACTAGGCCCTGCATCTCCTTCTTGCTCTGTTTACACTTGACAAGTTTTCGGTTTTTATGCAGAGAAGGAATTTCTTCAAAATATTCCCAGATAGGCTCTTTTATGACCAGAAGCCATGACAGTTTTTCTGTGGCAAAAGTGTGTTGGAATATAGGAAGCTGTGCATGTACTAAATAATGGCTTCCTTTTTTCTTTCCAGTCCACTCCACTGTTGTTGTTTTTTGTTTTCCTCTGCTGCCATCTTTTCCTATATATTGTCTCTATCTTTAAGGCTACTCCTTTGGAACTTGTCTTTAAGAGTGTCTTAACTAACTCCTCTGCCTTGTTTGGCCCTAACGTATGTGACGCTAGTCTGCTGAGAAACAGAAACTGAGAGCCCAGAACTTTCAAGTGAGAGCTGGTAGTTAAGCTGGACAGACTAGAACCTATTAATTCACTTTTATGAGAGTGTAAGTGTAGGTTTAGCATGTCTGAGAGGAGATTTAATTGTAACTGTTATTTTTTTAAAGGAGAGAGCCATTTAGTATTTTATTTAAAAAAAAATTAAAAATCTGATTTAAATTTTTAAAAATCTGATTTTTAATTTTTTTCTCCACCCTCTCTTTATTGTTCCATCACAGTTACATTCTCTCAACACAGAGTGGGAACGAGTGAGTGTCAGGAGTCTGTACTCTTCTGCTTCTGAGTTGACTGCTGCTTGGTTGGCTCCCAACAAGCATTGTCCAGCAGCTGTGCAAGCGGATGTTTTATGATTTTTACCAGGGATTAAAATTCCATAACTTCCAGAAATATCAGACATCATCCAATCATCTCTGTGATAGCAAGTTGAGTCAGAGAGCCAATTGCTAAGAATTTTAGACGGGTTTCTCTACTAGATTGACGGGAGATTCCTACTATTATAATACAAGCATTACCATAATATTTGGCTGCTTCTTTTGTTCTTAAAACATCTTAGGGAAAGTCAGGATGTACAGTCTCAAAATGAAACTAGAAACTGGAAGTTAAGATCTACCCCACGGATTTCAGTTCTTGCTGTGCACAGCAGAGTTAGAAACTGGAAACTAACCTCTCGCAGTTCTCTGAGATATGCAGGCAGCAGAGAGAAACTGCATCAGTCTTCATGACGGTGTCTGGGACTTTCCCACGCTCATTTTGTATTTCGTAAGGTCTACAAATTACATCAGAATCAAGCTAACTCGAGGGCAGTGAGACAACACTTGTTTTTGAAAATGGTGTAGAGCTTCCTCTTCCCTGCATAAGCCCTTCTGGGAGAGGAGGGGACAGGAAATAGTATGCTTCAGGGGGGAGGAAACTTATCAAGAGCTGTGATCTCATTGCAATGATGTCACCAGAATGGGGAAGGAAAGGAAAGCAGTAAAACCACTAAGGAACTTCCCAGCTGGGTCAATGGGAAAAACCAAGTGTCACAAGAGAGTATGCCAGGGAAAATGTAACACACCAGGAAAATTTCCCTCCCCATTACCTTCTCATGCCACAAAAACCTGGCTATTCTTCATCCTCCTGCATCTCATACAGATCTAGAAATCCTCCATTACCCCCTACAGCCCAGAAAGACCTGGGATTCTTCCTTTCCTCTGTCCCACAGAGAACTTGCAGTATCTCCACCATCTCAGCGCTGGACAGCCAATGAACTACTCATGTTTACAGGAAATGAACAAATAGTGACAAGTAGGGTAATTGAAGTATTGAGTTTTTTGTTTTGTTTTTTAAATGTACAGCATCCAGGTTTCCTTTTGGCCATGACAACTCAATACATTAAGTACATTTAAAAAAAAATTCCACTATTGAGGAAGAGATCAAATAAAAGGCATGGAAAAACTGGATCACTCCGCCCTGACTGGACAAAAACAAATTCTAAATTGGGGAATATCCTATCTAGAATAAATCAATATATCCAGTGACCTTCCCTTGGAAAATCCAGTCTTCCATACTGCCTTGTATGTTTGGTGCATCCTCTTTCATGAGCCCAGAACATTTCTGTATTTAAATCTTTGTTGAAGACCCACTTCTGCTGTAATGCCTATGAGAAAGCTAACGGACATATAAACAACAGAGTCCTGTGGCACTTTTAAAGACTAACAGATTTATTTATCGCATGAGCTTTCATGGGAGAAAATCCCACTTCGTCAGACACTTTGAAGATGGGAAACTTACAGGATGAGAGGAAATTAAATGCAGGGAAGTGTATGACATAGGATCAGGTCAGGCTGTAACAGCAAATCAAAATAGGTGTTAGGATTCAAACACTGGGGAACAGCACATAGACGAAGGTGAGGTCAAATCACCTATTGTAATGAGAGAAAAAGCCATAGTCCCTGTTTAACCCCAAAGGAACTGAGTCAAATTTGCATATAAATTAGAGTTCTGCAGTTTCTCTTTGAAGCTGTGATTTGTTATTCATCTGTTTCAACACAGCTATTAGCAAGTCATCAATGGAGTGAGCAGGGAGGTTGAAGTGTTCCCCTACAGGTTTTTCAGTATTGCAGTTTCTGATGTCAGATTTGTGTCCATTTATTCTTTGGCACAGAGACTGTCCTGAGATATGAGGGCAAAGTTGGCAGTGTGGTCTGTTGCAGGGATATGTTCCTGCTTTAATGTTTCTGTTGTTTGATCTGTAGTTGCTGGTGAGCATCTGTTTAAGATTGGGGGGCTATCTGTAAGCAAGGAGAGGTCTGTCTCCTAAGGCTTGAGAGAGTGAGGGATTGTCTTGAATAGACTGTAGATCTTTGATGATGTGTTGAAGAGGTCTGACTTGGGGATTTTAGGTGGCGACCAATGGCGCTGTTTTTTTTTTCTTGGGCTTCTCCTGTTGTAGTTGACTTCTGGGTACCGTCTGACTGTCAATCTGCTTCTACATTTAATTTCCTCCCATTCTGTAAGTTTCCCATCTTCAAAGCATCTGACAAAGTGGGATTTTCTCCCACAAAAGCTCACGTGATAAATAAATCTATTAGTCTTTAAAAGTGCCACAGGACTCCGTTTGTTTCTCTGCTATAGACTAACACGGCTCCCCCTCTGGAAATGAAGTACTGGGCTAATTTAACAGAGGTTTTGGTGACTGCTCCATCACCCACACCTTTCAAAGCAAGATTGAATGTGGCTTCTAAGAGGTCTGCTGGAGGAGTTATTTGGGGCCAGGTTTCTGGCCTGCTGCCACAGAAGAGATCAGACCAGATGATCACAGCAATTCCTCCAGCCTTGGCCTCCGTGAACCTCCCACAGACCAGCCTCACCTGGGCCAGGCAGCCCAGGCCAGAAGCTGACAACCTCCTGCAGCAGGTCAAAGGTCAGCCCAGGTCTGACAAGGTCATACCCCAGAACTGCACTGGGGCCAAAGGTCACAAAGCCACGCTTCGTTCTGAGCAGCCCTGGGGGGGGAGGTCAGAGATCATCGGTCCCCTGACCCCTGGAGAGGGCGCCGGGATCGGTCGAGCACTAACGCAGCCGCCGCCGCCGAGCGCGCGCAGATGCGTATCTATGGTACGTGAGATGCAGAGACTGAGGCCGCTCTGTCTCCGCATCGATCTCTATGGTATTCCCGGAAATCCGGCCCTGCTCTAGGCAGCTGGCGCCTTGTCGATGGTAATCGGCCGAGGTATTGGTGCCGCTCTAGGCGGCTGTTACGAGCTCTCTGGTCCCTGCTGTGTGCGGAGCCGACGGCTGGGCCTGGTTGGGGGGGGTCTGTGCTGCTCTGGGCCGACCCGACCGGACCCGACCGCGCCTGCACGGGGCTGAGACGCGGGACCCTCCCGGGGCTGGGGCTTGTGTCGGGAGCGGCGGCTGCGGACCTTGGGGGAGGCTCGTGAGTGCGGGGGGCTGGAGGGGGAGGGGTTCGGGAACTGAGGGGGGCTGGAGGG
>ML685852.1:10417547-10437391 GCA_007922175.1 Pelusios castaneus | reverse complement strand
GGGGGAAGGAGATGCTGGGGGGGTTCAGGAGTTGAGTGAGATGGGAGGGAGGTTGGCATCATGCAATAGGAGAGATCCCCTTGGGGCTGGGCTCAGGTGGGTGCTGCTGTGACTGGGCCAGTGCATGAGCTGGTGGCTGCTGTTGGTATTACCCTGTCCTTCTTTTCCAGGTGCTGAGGAAATCACCCCGTATCTCCTTCAAGGGCTGACCTGCATTGGCTTTCCTTGGGTTTTCTGCAAGCTGCTTTGGGAATGGCAGGACAGTTCCGCAGCTACGCCTGGGACCCTGTCCTTATTCTTTCGCAGATTGTCCTCATGCAGACAGTTTATTACAGCTCTTTGGGGCTCTGGCTAGCACTGGTGGACAGCTTGGTGCACAATAGTCCTTCTCTTGACCAGATTTTCAGTTATGAGGTAAGACGCTTTTTCTTAGTTGGAGCATGGAGATGGTCTCACAAATACAGACAAGAGGGAAGCAATTCAGAGAATAAAACAGTGCAGTCGAACATGGTCACCGGCACACTCTGAAATGTTAGTCCGCAGACCACACTGAATCTTAGGTCTTTAGCATGCCCTGAGCAAATAATTAGGGTGATTTCTCAGAGAAGATCTTGGTTCAACCTAACCAAAAAATCATACTTGAAAATATTCAACTACCGATTGTGGCTTAAGACCCAATTGTTTTCTGCCAGTAACATTGCTAAAAAGAGGATCAAGATCCATACAGTGCTTCTATTTGCAATGTACACATTGGCAATTCTTCCACAACTCAAATCTCCCATGCTCTGAGTGCTCCAGAAGACTCAGTATCTGAGTGCCAGTGAGATTCTGTATTTAGTTACCACATGCAATAGTCATGGGATTTCTCATAGACAGATCCCTGCTCTGAAATCTGGAGAGAGCTGTGTTGCAGAAGCTGGGATCATTCTTGTTCTCCAGCCCCTCTTTAGACTTATTGTGTCAAACTCAGTCCTGGCATAAGTTCACTGAAATCAGTGCAGTTCCGTCCAGAGTGTTCTGACACACAAGCTCTAAAATTCCCAGGTGCCAAGGTAGAGTTAACTTTCTAAATACAAATCACAGTTTAGGAAAAGAAAACATTTTTGTTGCTTGTTTGGGGTATTTTTGTTGTTGCTTTTTAAAAATCTAGAAATACTGCTGTTTAGGGAACAAATATAATGGAACAGAGCCACTGGGAAGAACCTGAGCTGAGTAGACTCCTAGCTGAAGCAATTTATCTCAGCGTCTCTTTTATTTGTAACCCTATATAGGTTTTAGGATTCTCTAACCCCCCTGGAAGACTTTCCATGATGGCTTTCATCCTCAATGCACTCACCTGGTAAGTCAGCTCTCCAGTGATCAGCTGTGAGATTTTGAGCTTCTGTTTATCCATACAGGGATTGGACACTTTCTATGTGGGATTAGCCATCATTGCCTTGTCTAGATTAGAATTCAGAGGTGTGATGTTAGCATGTGCTAGCTAACACCTTCAAAAAGGTCATTGTAGACAAGGCACACTGCCTCTAACACAGTGAGAAATCTAGGTTTTAAATCAACCAGCTTAACGCATGTTAAAATCTACACAGTTGCCTTGTCTATGAATGTATTAGTATATGATAGCGAACACAGCTTTTTACCCTACTCTTGATAAGGCTTATGCTGTGCTGATGATAGGATTGTGGACTGGGTTCAGAACTAGAGCCTTTTACTCCACCTGAAATGTGATGTCTGAGTCTGGTGAACCTTGCAAACTCTGTAGGAAATTGTGCTTCCTGCAGCCTGAAGGGAAATTATATAAGTGCTTCTGTTGTGTATCCAGAGTGTGAGCCTAGGGCTTTGACGATAAATTAAATACCTCACAGTGAGAGAGAGCCTGCTTTTATTATTTTATTTGTTCTTAGTATTTGAAGTGTGCTAGGGATCTTACAAAACATACAGAGCCACAGGTTTCTTGCTTAAAGAACTTGCAGGCTAATGGTAGACATGATGCAACCAGTGAGAGCTGCAAACAGTAGGCTGTGAAATGGGAGGATGGGCAGCTGAAACCTATAAAAATCAGATCACACATTTTATGCACAGATTATATCCCCAACCCCTGCCATACCAATCTACTAAAATGCTCTTTTTAGGGGGAGAGGTCCTGCTTTTTAGCAGGGGCTTGGACTAGATGACCTCGTGAGGTCCCTTCCAACCCTATGATTCTTCCAGGTCAAACTGCCCCTAAGGCCAATCATTAACTCCTCATCTTTCAGTGCCATCCAGCCACTGTCTGTCCTTACTTCACATGTCAATTCCCAGGTACATCATCCTGTGAACATCTCCTTGGGACAATTGTCCTCTTTCCTCAGCACAACTTTCCTACCCGTACGCATAAATCCTACTCTCAAAAGCTTCTAGGCCCGAGCTAAGAGCTGTTCCTATCCCTTGCCCCTTTGCTAAGCTGTCCAGACAGATAGCTGGTATTGTGTCTGATTATGTCTTGTGTGATGGAGCTAGCCCCTAATTAGAAGGGTCTTGCCCCATGAAGGTCCTAGAGGTCATTTGGTCCTAGTGACTTGTGTGACTCCTTCATCCTTGTAATTGGAGTTGAGGTGTGTGCATTAAGGTCACTGTGGACTATGCTGTTGCAGAACAAACGCATCTCGTTCTTGTTGGCCAAGACTTGAGAATTTCTTCCCTTTATCATGTCTTAAATGGGACAGTTGGCATTAGGGGTCTATCTAAGCACAGCATTGGGAATGAGGAACTCCTGAGTCCTAATCTGACCCTGATGCTGACTCTTCTGAACCCTGGATAATCACTGCCTCAGTTTTCCTGTCTTTTAGCTGAGGATAAAATATGCATCTAATTGATTTTGTGGAGATTAATTCATACTTGTAAATAATTATTTGTCTAGAAAGTGCTAAAAAGGTGGCCAAAGATGGCAGAGGAGACAAGGCAGAGAGCCAGCCAGGCATTTTTAAATTAAAAGCTCATTTCTCTGCCATCACATAATTAAAATGCCACAAGCCACTTAAGTTTTACTGCGATAACACTAAGCAAGGTCAGCATAGTTGTAATCTGAGAACATTTAATATTCAGTACAGATAATTGCTGATAACTGCTGCTAGATCCCTCCCTCTATGGCCACTGCAGTGTAAGACAATTTATGTATAATTATAGTTACATCTGTCTCCTTTCTTCTTGCAGTGCTTTGGGCTTGTTGTACTTTATCCGGCGAGGAAAGCAGTGTTTGGATTTCACAGTCACAGTTCATTTTTTCCATCTGCTGGGTTGTTGGATTTATAATGCACACTTTCCCACCGCTCTGACATGGTGGCTAGTGCATGTGGTGTGCACGGCACTCATGGCTGTGATTGGGGAGTACCTCTGTATGAGAACAGAACTCAAAGAAATCCCATTGAATTCAGCTCCCAAGTCCAGCGTATAGACTTGTTCTGGGGATGCGTTACATCAAGCCATCGTTTCCAGCACCTCGGCAGTGACACAAGACAAGGCCTGAAAAATTCATTTAAAAAAAAGCACAGCGGGTCTGTTTGGACTTTTAGATCTTGGGGGCTGCATAAGTGTGAAGATCTCTGCTGTTGCCATCAGACAATGAACAAAGCAGGAGATTTATTTTAAAAACAAGGAATTTAACATGACTATTAGATGCGAGCACTTTCCCTTTTCACTCAAGTGAGATGGACCAAGGAAAAATCAGGTGGCAAACCAGAGCATGAGAAGCAAATGAAGTTTAACCCATGTGCAAGGTCTTTGGCAAGCCTGTCTGGGTTGGTCAGACCTTCCGGGAGAAACCCACAGTGATTGACTAGGAGCCGCTTCTTTCATCTTCTAATGCATGTTTCCTTTGGTTGGTTTTTGTTTTAAAATCAAGGAGCTAAACTGATGTAGGATTAAAAATAGTTGTGCTTGTCTCCGTCACCAGTTGTGAACCTATAAGGCCAATACACTTGTGTGGGCTTGATTGCTGTCCCTGTGTTTACGTCCTAGAGTAGACGTAAGGCAACATGTTGCCAAGTTGAAGAAACTCTTTTTAATGAAATGGTATTAAGTGGCCTTCAGTGTGTTACAATTCTGGGGAGCTGAGGACTTTGAGCTGTGCAATGAATGGCCATGTCACAGCAGTGGAGTCAGGTTTGGCCAGAAACAAATGCCAATGGTCATGTTCTACAGTTTGTAAAACTTCCCAATAATGAATATTAAACACCACAAGCCAGAAATCGAGAAACCAGTGAAAATCAACCATCTTGCAAGGATGGTTGGCCAGAATATTCTCCACCTGTAGGTTGGAGTTGGTTGAGTGTGTTACAGCACCATGTCATCAGTCCCACTCTCTAGTGACTTGTCTTCCTACCAGGAATCAAATACTTTAACCCTGCTTGAAGGTTTCCACCAAAGACTGTTTTCCAAAACTGGTAGGTGTTTCTTGCTGCAGAACTGTTACTTGTCTCTTACGCTGTTAACAAGGTAGTGCCTTTGACTGAGAAGCACTTTAAACGGAACCTCCCTTCTCATCAGGCACCCATCCAGTGTTCCCTATGAAAGGAGTAGACCGAATGGTTGCCTGGGGTCCTGCATCCCAAGTGGTTAGACTTACCTCTTGTTGTGTAGTTTCCCCTAAGGAATGTTGTCTGTGCTGCCTGTGTGTAATTCTAAATGGGGGCAAACTAAGACTTTTAACACTGAAATCGCCTTTTTCCTGTGTGACATGCTGCTGCCAATCTTTCCTTTGTACATTAATATTGGTGAATGTTATTTGAATAAATTATATTTGCTAAGTTAATGTGCAGTTTGTAAAGAGTTGGATTTGGTGGGCTGACTTGACAGCTTGATAAACTCTCTAAAATAAACAAGGAGTCCCGTGGCTCTTTTAAAGGCTAACAAATTTATTTAACGCATGAACTTTTGTGGGAGAAATCCCACTTTGTCAGCTGCTTGAAGATGGAGAACTTACAGTATGGGAGGGAGAAATAAATGCAGAAAAGTGTAAGGCATAGGATCAGGTAAAAGTATTTCAGCAAATCAAAGCAGTTGTTTAGACTCAGTGTGGAACAACATATTAGAAGGTGGGGAGGAGTAATATGTTGTTCAACTGTTTAAATTCAAACAGTTGCTTTGATTTGCTGAAATAGTCTGCTGCTCCAGTAAAGTTAGAACCTTTCCAAAGAACTTCGTTCTGACTAAGGAAACCAAAAATCTATTTCCATAAATGACGCAAGGAGGAAGGAAACATGCAAAATAATTGTGGTGCAACAGTCTTTCCCTAGGCAAAGGAATAGTTTAGGGAGATTTTTTTCCTAAAGAGAGCAAAGAGCTCTTTAGAAGACAAGGTAGATGGCTTTTCCCTGCTGTTTACAGTGTAACACTGCAGTAGCCAATCAGCTTTATCCACTTCGTCCTGTTTTGTCAGGGCCAGAATTCTATTCATTCCAGATCTGTCGGAGATGTCTCTTTCTTCAAGCCATGTTTGATCCTGGATGTGAATTACAATTTCTTCCAGGAGGTGGTGGTGTTTCCACTCCTAGAAAGGAAAGTGCCCAGCTGCGATTTGAACATACAGTGTGGGGCATTCTGTAGCTTTGGATTGTCAAACTTTTTAGTGGAGATAACATTTCACAATGGGATGGATTTCCCTGCCATCCCCTCCAAATGCAATAATATCATAATCCCCTGGCAACTACAGTGCTTACTCCCAGGGAAAACTCTAATCAGGAAAATATTTAATGTATTTTTAGCTGTCTCCTATCAGTTTAGCAGCTGAAAATAAGAAATGCTGGCTTTATCTGACTATGCTGGATGCAGACCACCAGCAGCTTCTCAATGGACCACGGCTTGGGAATCTTTGCTGTAGTCTTATAAAACACAATCTGTAGGGCCCTCCCAAATTCATTGCTGTGAAAAATGCATCACACACCATGAAATATGGTCTCCCTGTGAAACCTGGCTATCGGGGGTCATGGTACCTCCAGCCTTACTTCTGCACCGCAGTCTGAGCTGGATGACTGGAGAGTGGTGGCCACTGGCCATGGTCTGAAGGCAGTGCGACGGAGGCTAGCATGGTGTGGAGGGGATGGCACTTGGGTGGGACAGGGCTGGCCTTACAGGTCAGTGATGTGGGCAACCTCCCAGGGTGCAGTGGTTGGGGGGCACTCTGCTCCCTCCCCCCCACAGCCAGCCCCTGGCCCCTTTAATTCCAACCGCTGGCCCCAGAGCAAGGGAGAGGCAGGGCTAGGGCCCCAGCCAGGGACTCCTGTGCACTAGCTCCAGATACTAGCTCCGGCTGGGCTGGGGGGAGACAGCACAGGACTTTCTCTTGCCCAACACAAGCTGGTGCTGGGTCCAAGTCAGACCCACCTTGGGAACCTCTCCCAGCTCCAGGAAGCTCCGCGGCTGCTGGCCAGGAGCCCACCTCTGAAGACATCACAGATGTCAGGGTGACGGTACGGCCTTGCCACCCTTATTGCTGCACCAATGCTGGTGGTGCTCCTGCCTTCAGAGCTGGGTGCTCAGCCAGCAGCCGCCGCTCTCCAGCTGCCACGATTCCTTCCCACAACTCCCTTTTGGGTCAGCCATCCTGCGGTTACACCACCACGACATTTATATGCCTGAAACCATTACACTAGACTTTTAACATCGTCGACAGTGAAATTTATCAAAATGGACCGCAAATTTAGTAGGGTTGTAACTCACTGCTGGCTCAGTTGAGCTGGCGCATTTTCAGAACCTTTGTGGTGACTTTAGGGCTGAAATATGTAACCAGAATGATCTGTTACAATGCCTTTCGGGCCACATTATCCCAGACAGTGTGTGAAGAGTCTGCTGCATCTATACCTATATCAGCAGTAATCTCAGGAAACCATAGCTGTTAGTTGAGATCTAGGATGAATAAAATACCTTTCCACTCTTGGAATACTGGGAATTTGGGACCTTCCACATCCCCGTGAGCCTCTAGGTGAAAGAAGGATTGTGACAGTCAACCTTCTTGAGGAAAACGTCAGAGACTCCTCGAGTAGAGCAGATATGGGGGAGAAGCAATGGATCGCTGCAGTAGTATCGCTCATTAAAGGGGAAAGAGCTGCTGGGTACAGGTTTGTTAGCCCCACCCGATCTCAGGGCACAGGCACATTAGAGGGCTCTCTAATATTGCCGCCTTTAGCCAACCAGAGAGAGTTCTCTCATCAGCTTAACTGCTCCAGAATAGCTCTTAGTGGGAGAAGCTCAGGACATAAGTGTTGCTGTTATGTTTCCCATTCTTATTTGGCAACCTTACCATTTACCTCTCAATGGATTAGACCATGCTGCGTTGGCATGAAATGCTGCAATGTGGGATTTGAAATGTGTGTGTTGACAGGTCTGGATTCTTTGCCTCTGAGGCCTGAACTGATACCATATGTCAGTGCCTTTTGTAGGGAAATTCAGTGCCTACCTGTCCTTAGCTGAAGGGGAGTAGGATCTTTTGAAATAAAGAATTGAGTTGGAAATTCTGAGACCCTTCCCTTCCATGTCAGGAAGCCTAATTTTCACTTACATGTAGGGATGATTTCTCAGCAGCTCTTTGGCTTTGGAACTTTTACTGCTCCACATCAGAGCAATGGCAGATGGTTTATTTCTTAATGAATGTTTTCTTTAGTGCACTGGAGCTGAGGGGTTTTGCTCTCAGGGGGAGATTTTTCTCCACCTCCTGCTCCCTTTCTGGGGTTGCAGTTGTGTCAGCAAACTGGATATTTTCATCCAGGGTCTGTCAAGTTCAGCAGGAAGGAAGCTTTGCAGAGAGCACTAATCATTAAGATTTTATTCCTCTGTCTCCTAGAACTGTATAAAAGCTTGGAAGTTTAGCAAAAGGGAAGATAGCAATCCATTAGACTGGCTAAGAGGGAACCTGTTACGGCATTAGATAATGGTCTGTTCTAAGGCATACTATTGCTTCCTCTAATGCAGAATTAAACAGGTGTGGCCACGAAGCAGTCTCTGCCTTGGCTGTAGGCAGTGTCCACGTCCTTCAGCTTTCCACCCAAGGAGTATGTGTAAGGAACGGGCAGGGAGAGCAGAAATGGAATGAAGCATAGACAGCATTTGTATCAGAGCAGAAGGCAGAACAGAGCTGAATGTAGAGTTGAGACTATTTCAGTCTAAATCCTACAGCACTCCTTGCCAACTACCTCACCCAGTAGATCCCATTGTGCACCAGACCAGAGGTCTTTCTCTCCCTGAAATCCCATAGACCACCATTAAGAGAGTGCTAAGTTTGTCTTCATTAGCAAAATCCCTGGGTGCCCCACCTGCAAGTGGCATTTAAATACCTGCTGTTCCTCCCCTGGGTTGATTCCAATTTCTTGGGACCTGCTACTTCATTAATTTTGTAGCAGTCTTCCTCCCTGCTGACAAGGAGAGGGGGGGGGGGTGCTCAGCCGTTATGGTGAACAGGCTCCTGAATGGTAACCAGGGCAGCAGGCAGAGTGCAAGAAGTTACATAGCAAGGAACTAGACTTGATGAGGTTGGCACTAATGGGGTCTTGTTTGCAGTGCCAGCAGAAAGCCCAAGAGATGAGATGGTCCTTGCTGAAGGAGACGCTTGCGCACGTGCCTGTAATGTACCTTGGGAAATCCCTCGGGCTAGAAGTGCCTCACTTACTAGCCCGCTAAATTTATTGCTCACACACTAAGCATGGTCCCAGATTTGCAACTGTTGGTAGAACCTTTACATGTATTGTTCCTTCATCCAAGTTGGTCTGAACCGATCTGTGGGTGTGACACACAGTTTAACAAGAAATATAGGCTCCTTTTTGGGATAACTAACATTTTCTTCCCTACGGTAGTAATGGGAATCCTCAAGAGCTGTACAACTCATCCATGCTTTATAAGGCTAGCTGCTGCCTCCCTCTATTCCGACTGGAATGAGTGCCCTGCTAGATGGTCACGAGTGCCATTATAAAAGTATATGAACTATCCGCAATATACAGAGAAAGTAGCGTAGAAGCTTCTTTTCTCCCTGTTTCACAACACAAAAACAATACCACTAAAAGTGGAAAATTCAGAATGGATCAAAGGAAATACTTCTTCACCAAGCACATAATTACACTATGAAACTCATTGCCACAGTTGATGTGACCAACTAAATAGGGGGGAGTAATATCAAGGCCGAGCGTCTGGAGCTTAATTAATGCTAACAAACATTTTGGAAGGGATATAAAACCATATCTTGAGTCCTTTAACCAATCTCCAACTATTAGGGATCAAGATGAGACCTGCCTAGTGCAGGGTTTTGAACCTTCCTCTAAAGCATTTGGCGCTGGCCTGTCAAGGACCAGGTTGCTGGACTAGATGGATCTGGGATCTGATTGGTTCTGGGAATTCCTGTTCTCTTTGAAGCAGCAGAGCGTCAGTGATGCATATTGCTGACTCTGGCACGCCTGCTTGCCATGGGAGGGCCTCCATGGTTAGTGCCCTTGAGTTGCTTTCAACTGCCAAATAAAACAGCTGAGTTTTTCATCATATCAACAGAAATCATCTGCAAGAGTCTCTTGATATTGCAAATATATTTAATGACAGCATTGAAGCTGGGAGATAAACAACTCTCTGGGCTGCACAGGCAGAGACATGGAGTGAGTGTGCTAAAAGCAGGACAAATGATTTCCAATTTGACAGATGTAGATTATACAACAGGGATCATTTGATAGTCTTGAATTACAGTCAGTCACAGTGTTGCTCACAGGTGGCTCCTAGTGTACTTTTAAAGCAGGAGGTATTAGAAATCTTTATTTTGCCACTAGCCCACCCCAACCCCTCTACCCATTACGTTTTTTCCCTCGTTTCCTTAGGAAAGGGATTTACACATAACACAAAAGTCACTCAGGTAGCCAGGTGCATTTTATGAGAAACAGACATGTCTGAGATTATTCCACAAGGGAAGGATTCGCTATCCCCAAAGGGGAGGATTCTATTACCAGCGTGACAAGAAATCCTTCTTGCCATTGAAAGGTATAATACAGTCACCCTGCACTTCAAAAACACCACCAATAATTCCTTCCTCCTGCCCATCGGCACCGAAAAAATGTGGCGAATGTGTCTGGCAGAAACAGACAGTTGAATAAACAGATTTGCTTCCAGGGAGTAGAAATGGAAAAGAGGGCAAAAAAGAATCTAGTGTTTAGCACTAATCCTGAATTTCTCCCCCATCCTTTGGCCCTCACACTACATCCTTCAGCGTGCTCCAGCACGGCAGTTGGAGTGGGGGGGTGCATTTTTAGCTGGATAATGTTGAATTATAACAAGTGCTGAGTGTGTGATTAATCATGGAAGTTACTTGGAGACAGAGAAACCGAAGAGATGCAGCCAAGCTCTTCTGAGGCTCATAGACCCGAAATAATAAAATCAAATGTTTCTCAAGCACCATGCACAGTATATCTCAAAGGTTGGGAAACACTACATTTCTGATCAGAACTACATTTATGACACCGATACTACCTCTTCATTCTGATATTTACAGAACTGCTCCATTTATAGATTAAACCAAGTGACCATCAGAGAGATGCTTAAGACAGCAAAGTTTGAAACCTTGGTCAAGTTGTTCTGGGAGCCGATGGGAGCACAGAGATCAAACAAGCTGCCTTGGAATTTGATTTTTCTCGATTCCTTTTTCAAAGTCTCCCAGATACTGGCTGCCTCCTTCTGGCATTCCCAAAGAGCAGTCACGGCGCACATGTGAAACTCATCCCAATACCTACAGCCAAGGGAAGATTGGAGGCCATTAGTTCATTTCAAGCAGAACTGAGAAGAAAGAGCCATGACAAAAACCTTTCTTCCCACTGGAAACTCTCAATTCAGTTGGCCCCCAACATTTACATATGGTCCACTTTTTTGGCAAGTAATGGCCATGCATTCAGCATTGTACAATGCCCCAAAACACAGTCTTTGTTCTGAATTGCGTACCACCTAAGGCCCCCAGACCTGTTATGACCTCCTCATGGGAAGATACCTATGCCCGTGAGTTCAGCTGGGTTCTGCACAGGCTCCTAGCTCTACCTGCCGTGGAAGGACTGCAAGTTCAGGGCCTAAAAGAGAGGCAGAAGTCGGATGCACCTGGAAATGGGAGAGAGACTGACCAAGTGGTGGGTTTTGTTAACAGTTTTCTAACTCCATGCTCTGACATTATTAATCCCCCTTTGTGGGTCTCAGTGAGCTCATTTTGCTAACATAGAACCCAAACTTGTTGAAGTGTTCCCACAACTAACTATTTTGAAAAACCAATTAAAACCATTGTTTTTCATAAACTGCCGTCCCCCTTCCAGACTGGGAACTCAAATGCCTCGTCTCTGAAAGTAAAACCAAATGAGAACAAATGGTTGACTGACTGCACTGCTGTTCTTCGTCCCAGCTGAGTGATGGGCACAATGAAAGCACAGGCTGGGGGTAAGGACACTGCCTTCTGAAAACTGTTTTGCTTTTCTAATCTAGAGTCTATATAGAATGAGGAGAAATATCTATTTGCTCGAGATCATGCCTGACTGCAAGGAGTTAAATCAGAATCAGTTGGGGAGGTGGGGGGTACGACAAGAAGTGAAACAATGACAAAAATAAGATGCCACCAGAGAGAATAGCCAGGGTCCTGGGTAAACCTCTGGTGAGTTCATTGGAGAATGCCCTTGCATGGCTCCCACTAGACCAGCAAGGTTTATTCTTCCTGTGCCTGCACCTCAGATCAGAGGGGATTCTAACGCCTTAAAACCCATGGTCTAGGGAAGAAGGAGGGGTGAGCAGGCCAGGCAGTGGTGACAGCAGAGGAATCTTGGACAGGGAGGGAGAGACAGAGGATGCTCAGGGGCTGTCCATCACTCCCAGCCCTGTCCGGCTGAGTGGAACTTACCCAACATGGACAAGACGTGTTTTACCCCTTCTCTCGGCATGCTGGGTGCTTTGGTGCACACATAAGGCTCTTTTTGAAGACGCTGGCTTTGAGTTGTTTTAACTTGAGAGGAAAAGCACTTCTTACAGGGCTCAGATACAGCTGGGCCTGGCATATCAACACTGTTGGGAAATGTGGGGCTCCTACCCTTTGAGAGAGGTGTAGAAGACAGGGTGCCCTTAAGAAGGACTGAAAGGGGGCTGATGACAGCAGCTTGCCCTATAACTGTGACTGTGTCATTTGTAAAAGATGTAGAGAATTTTTCATAACATATGGGGCCAATTCTCAGTTCCATTATAGCCCCTTTATGTCTCTTGGACAATATAAAGGGAAATGGTCCCTTGAGAAAACTCTCTGTATACAGGGTGTCCCTGACCAGCATAAGGAACTGCCCTGCAACAGGTCACTGAAGGTAAATGGGTAGATCCACAGTCTCCTGAGCTATAGGCTTATGGTGAATTCACCTGTGACATCTAATTGGGTTTACTGGTCATATTCTTCACTGAGGGAGTTGACACGCACATCTAGATGTTGTCCCGAGCATGGGAAGACATCTTTTTACTTTTGTCCAACCCTTGTTTTCCTGGAGATGATTCTATTTCTTCTTGAAGTCTGGATATGGGTGCTTTTCTCTTTTAATAGGATTTCCGTCAGGGTCCCAGCTGCACAGAGTTAATTAAATAGAGCCACTGTGGCAGAATAAATGTCCTGAGAACATAATGAGGAACGGTGGTGCCAACCGAGGTAAGCTCTTGTGTTCATTAGGGAGCTGCACTCAGTGCCCTGCAGCAACTGAGCAGGAAAACACAGCGTGGTCAGGGAGGAGTTAAAATGATCTCTCTCTTCACGCAAAAGATTAAGTGGGGCGGGAGAAGAAGAATGACAACTTTCAGTGGTGGTTCTACTTTCAGTTGGGTGATCACAATTCCCATAATGCTTCACTCTTCACAGCCTCCATCTGTTCAGCCAGACAGGTTATGATCAAATGACGTGTCAGCGCTGGACTCTGGGGAAATACCGCACAAGCAGAACTGAAAAACAAATGTTGCTGATTTCATACTAGGCTGCCTTCCAAGGCATCAATTATTCCGATCTCCATATCTGTCACTGACCTGTGTATCTCATGCCTGGAGAGAGCATGGCACAAGAGGGGCATGAGAAAACCACCCAACATCAGCTAAGTTGTAAATGGCAAGGGGAAAGTTAAGGATTAAAAGCCAATAACTGCCCAAGATACTCCTTGGTAGGAAAGGGGATCAATATTTTTTCTCTTCAATCACCTGCATAAGAACCCTTGCTAACGTGGTCAGGACACGTGGACACGTACTGTCCGCAGTTCCAATAGTTTACTGATTTTCTGTACCTGTTTTCAGCTACTCCACGGGCCTGTAGCTTCCTAGGAAATCGAGTGTTACGGGGTTTATTTTAACTGGGATTGAAAATTGGTGCAGAAATCTTTAGAAATGAAACAAACAAACTTTGTTTTTTAAAAACACTGAAAAGCTGGTTAGTAAAACAGTCAAATGCACTGTTTGCATCTACAAAAAGGGCAGTGGTATGATAAGCTGTTGTGTTCTGCCATGAAGAGATACAGGCTGCAATGTGCAATGCATGACACACGAACTCCATGGAAAATCCCAGGAACCTGGCTGTTTTCTACAGTTAACAAATGGTGCTATTTGTCTTCCTTTTCCATTTCAAACCAGAATCTCTGTCCGGCATTACCAGTCCAAGGTGCTTTCCCTTCTAACCTTGATGGAAGTACTAACTTGTACATGGGATTTGCCATTAAATTTTTTTTAAATGGAAAATATCTAAAAATTTTCTATTTTCAAAATGAAGTATGTTGTTAATACCAGGCAGATCCAACACAAAACATTTTGGTTTGTCAAAACAAATTAAAACTTTTAACCCCAGATCAGTTTGATATTATTAATCTGTGTCTGTTTGAGTTACTGCATGGAAGTTGCAATTCAGGTGCTTCATGCCCTTATGGGCTGGACTTCCTGGCTGGACATATCCCATGATGCACCAGTTAAGGACAAACACATGTTTGAAATACCAGAATTTTCCATTGTATGGAAATTCTGATTTTTGACCTTCTTTATTAGCTTGGATGTGACACTTCTCCTCAGAGCTGGTCTACATTAGAACAGATGCACCAATTAGAACAAACCTCTAACACACTTGAAACAGTTTAACCCTTCTCTAAATTGATATAGCTTAATTCCACACAAGGGAATACCCACTTGGGATAAACTGATTAGTGTGTGTCTACACTAGAGCTTTGTACTAGCTTAAGTAGATCAATTTAAAACTGATGCAGTGTTACTCGTGTGGAAAATTACTAATGAGGAAAAGGTGTAAATTTCAGATTTGGGTCACAGTACAGACCTGCATCCAGGGTGATGGGGAAGATCCAAAAGAAAAGAAGAGCACCTAAATCAGGTTTACATGACAGCGTACACCTGGGGGCAGGGGTGGGGTTACTCCACACCTGATAGCAAGCTGGGTCAGGTTATATTACTGTGTACAGATGTGTGGGAAGGGAGGTAGCAGAGGGGTTTTTCTAAAGATTCCTCAAAGAAAACAGGAAGGTAGATTTTCCTCTAGGGCAGTTATGCTTTGGAATCTCTGCTGGTTTCCTGAGCTGAGCCAGTCAGGTAACTGTTTAATGAAGGTCTTCTTTGTCCTTCCCTTTTTAGTCCCCTGGGAGGCCTGGTGTTACATTCCTGGACATTCCTATGTAGTTGTTCAAGTCAATTGAAGCAGGAGGCACGGCTCGCACAGATCAGCCAAAGAGAGGATGTTGGGAAGGGAAGCACTGCTCATGCAAGCTGGGGAGAAGTGGGGGAGCTCCCCTCTGTGACCCCCTTTACTTTCTCCCTTCTTATGTCCTTTGTTACCTTGGGTATAAGACAGCAGCCATGTTCCAGAAAAAGACCCTGTGAATGTAACAGTGTCAGCTAAAAGGGACCCCACCCCCTAGGAAGCTGGAGATACATTGCATACATAACTGACTCTGGAATGGTGTTTCTTCCTTGGGGCCAGCTTAAATGATCTGTAATCCTTGTAATTTACACCCAGTGCTGACTTGCCTGGCCTCAGCCTTACTGTACCTCCTCTGGTTCAGGTACCCCATATGGGGCAATGACTCTGGCCTGTGGGGAATGGAGGGGAGCGTGATGCTAAAAGGCGAACAGTTTGGGAGGCATCCATTCCCTGGGTAGAAGGTGACAGGGAAGAGGTGAGAAGCAGCCTGTAACCCCCTTCTAACAATGCTCCCCTTCATTGCATGTGCTTGCACAGTGCCAGTGAGACTGGCCTCTCTGTCTGGGGCAAACAGCTCCTGTATTAAAGGCCTGGGCGGGGATCCTAATCCCTGTTGGGTTCTTGTTTCCAGTTGCCTGGGCTGGTGGGTAGCTCAGCTTCTTCCACGGCAAATAGTTGCCTCTCTTCAGCATCCCATTCCTGTTCCTATGCACAACCAGGAATTCACTTCCATTTCAGCAGCCGCATCTATCCCTCTGCTTGTCTTTCACCAACTACTAACCCTGAGGTGTAAAAGAAATATCTACCTTCCTTCCTTTCCTGCCTCTCATTGCCACTCCTCTCCCTCCTCTTTGATTTCTTCTTAGTTCAGATGCTCTTACTCTGCTAATATTCTCAGCCCTCTGCCTTGGGCTAGGAGGTTTACACCTTCCCAGTGCCTCTGTCTTTCCCTTGATTGCTTTCTGCATTGCCTTCTTCCCACCTTGGCCTTTTCACTCCTGTGAATTCATTGCTGGGGATGCTCAGAAAGAACCCTTAGCCACCTTCATTTATCTCTGCCAGCTTTTCATTACCTCCCTGCATCTCCCCGCCCTCCCTTGGGTTCACTCATTCACTTCTAATCAGACCTTTCCCCAAATGCTCTCCATGGTGAACTCCAACAGCTTTAATATTTTATGGCTTTACTTGCTTTCCCCTTTGATCCTGACTAGGTTATTGCCCTGGTAACCAAATGGCTCCTCCGCCTTCATCTTCCAAACTCAGGCTGTGTACTTCACCTGCTCCCTGAGGGGCCTGAAATCAAAAGGCTTTCACCGGGAATGACTTGGGCCCTGATCTGCAGGGAAGTTTGAGTTCAGCCTGTTTTTAGGCTACTGATACCTGATTAAATGCAGTTTTCAGCCCCACTCTATCTGCTATTGTGGGATTGGTCCTTGGCATGGTCTAGTCTGGCAGGATTTGTTCGACACCCATTGCTCTGTGGCTAGGAGAACGTGTCTTGCGTATCCCTAAAGGCTAGAGCTGCAGTTACAGGGATGGCTATTACCATCCCCACCTATGTTAGCCGTTAGCAGGAGTCATCTCCAAAATGATCTCTTGAAGACCCTTGCGCTGCCATTATCAGGGACTGGCTACACAGCCTCTGCCCCAGGTCCTGACTGAGCTGGGACGCAGAAGGGTGGTGAGGGCCTGGCATATGTTTAAAAGAAATCTTTTTTTTGTCAGAGAGCAGCCACGGGCAGGTGGGGGACCAGGAGGCTGAGTGGAAGAGGAGGTCAGAGCATGGTATCCCAGAGGGATGTATTACCTCAGGAACCCTGCTGGGTTGCTAAAATTCCTCAATAATAACCCAAACTGCTCCAGATGAGTGGCATCATCCGCTTTGATCATGAGTCCTGGGCAGGTTTGCTGACTCTACTCTGCAGTCCCTGTGGTGTCCAGTGGTCTCTGCCTGTGTGTGTAGACGCGATATCTTCCTGGGTGTGTGTTCTGCATCTCTGGAGGTGGTGGGGTGAGTACAAAAGCATGTGCATTTGCCATGTGTTTGTAGGGAGGAAAAGAAGGGCCAGGCTGAGGGGTTTGGTACTCACCCACAGACTGTGTGCAGCCCCTGCGGTCCATCCCCGTCCTGTTCCTCGTAGCTGGCCATGTTTTCCCCCAGTTTTAAGACACAGTTGGAGAAGCCTTGGTAAATGTTCTCACATTCAGTTTCCGAAGCCAGCGACCTGACCAAATACACTATAATATAAACCAAAAAGGGGATGCGTGTCATTGTAGCAGTCCAGCTGTGAGTCAGTCCAGGATGGTCACCTCTCTTGGGCTTCCCCACGACTCCTCACGTGGGCTGTAGGAAAGGAGCCCATGTTCTCGGAAGGGCCACATACATCTAAGAGCCCGTATAAGCCAAAGGACGGATTGGGTGAACTCAGAGCAGCTATTTCATGGCGGCTGCCATCTTGAACCTGACAGTCAACTTAAAACCAGCCTCTCTTGCCTTCAGCACTGCAAAGAAACCTGTGTCTGTAGGCGAATCGAGTTTGACCATCTGCCCATGTTCACAGGCTGCCTGAACTAATAGCTCTGAGAAGGGGAAGGGCACATGTTCATTTTGAGGGGGCTTCAACAGGGAAGCCTACTGATGTTGATTTAAAATTGCAATGTTAACTCTTTCACTGCTGATCGCAGCCCCCCCAAAAAAGGGGGAGACTCGTACAAGGAATCTTTGTACAAGCTACAGCAACATCTCATTTTAGTGCTTCTCATGGGCAGGGCTTGGTTTGCGGAAGAGTGAGGGAGAGTATCCATCCCTGGAATAAATCTGGAAAAAAAGAATAATTAACATTCTCTGTTTGGCTGGGAAGGCGAGAAATGTACTTTTAGCCCTCCGTAAACAGGGTTTCTTCTCGCTAAAAATAAAAAGGGGGATGTTAACATTCCATCTCCTCATGAATCTCATTCTGCCCAAGGGGGACAGAGCAAGAACAGCCAAGAATTCAGCTGTGCACTGCCCCTCCATCGATACCTGTGCTCAAGATTTCAGGAGGAAGGGTTCTCATGGATGGCTCCTGAGGGAAAGTTTGTAGCTGACCCAACAGTTGTGGGGTGGTAAATAACGAAGAGGACAGGTCACTAAACCAGAACAATCTGGATCACTTGGTCAAATAGGCTCAAGTAAATAATATGCCTTTGATATAGCTAAATGTAAATGTGTGCTTTGAGGAATGACAAATCTAGGCTCTGCTTACAGGATGGGGGACTCTATCCAGGCAAGTCGTGACCCTGAAAAAGATGTGGGGGTTGTGGTAGCTAATCAGCTGAACATGAGCTCCCGTTGTGATGCTTTGTGGCTGCATAAGAGTACAGGGGTTATTTTACATTGGTGTTGGGAGCCGGTGCGACCCGTCCCGAACACTGTCATTCTGGGGCTGGCAAGTCAAGATGTTCCAAAGGGGGAGCCGTGTTAGTCTAGTTTGGCAAAACAAACAAGGAGTCCTGTGGCACTTTTACAGACTAACAGATTTAAGAAGGATGTTGATAAATGAGAGAGGGAAGGTTCAGAGAAAAGCCTGGAGAATAATTGTAGGGTTTGAAGAGGCAAGGAGCGCAGTGTGTTTACTTTCACAAAGAGAGGATTAAGGGGTGGCTTGATTTGCTTGAACCCACCTACCTGGGGAACAGGACTATAGGATTCAAAGGGATCTTGGTAGGTCTTTTTATCCAGCCCCCTGCACTCAAGGCAGGACTAAGTAATTATCTAGCATGGGCCCTTCAGCCTCGCAGAGGAAAGGATAACACAATCCAAAGGAAGTTAAAGCTAAACAAAGTCAGCCTAGAAAATAAGGCATCCATTTTTGAACTGGGAGAGCCATTAACCCTGGGTTGAGAGTTGAGCCTAGGAACAATTTCCCAAGGGTTGGTGGATTCTCCATCACTGAGGATTTTTAAATCAAGGTGGGTGTTTTGCTAAAAACAACTGCTCAGACCAGGAATTAGCGGGGGGGAAGTTCTGTGGTCTGCCTTACCCAGGAGGTCAGACTATCCCTGTTTCCCAACCCCATTAATGGAGTGGCAGCAAGATCTCCCTCACCCCCAGCGTAGACAGGCAGGAAGTCAGTCCCTGGTATCAAAAGGAGACTAGATGATCCCAAAGGTCCCTTCTCCCATTCCTCCCTAGGAAAAGGATGGGGGCCACTGGCTTACCGGATCTTGTGGCTGGAGGGGGTGCCCTTCCCCTGCCAGATCCCAGCTAACCCGCCACCAGGGCCGGGGGAACACATGGCCCCGGCCAGGGAAGAGGGAGGCTGTCCCCGGCTCCAGCCTAGACGGGGCTGCCATGGGTCCCTCCGGTTGTACCACAGGCTGCCTCGGCCGCCCCGTCCACGGGGATGAGCTCGGCACGGCTGCGGGGGGCTGCCTGGCTCCGTCGCTCGGCCGCCCGCGCGGGGATAGAGAGGCGCCCCCGAGGGCAGCCAGCGCCGGCTCCAGGCAGCCCCGAGGGCGCCCCCGGGTTCTCCCGGCCCCGATGCTCGCCTGGTCCCCCCTCCCCCTGCCCGGCTCCTTACCCAGCACCATGAGCAGCAGCGCCCTGCGCAGCCTCTGGCCCATCGCCTCCCCCGACGGCTCCTCCTCAGGGACACCGGCGCGGCTCCATCCCCGGGCGGCCCCTGGTCCCAGCGCCGCGCCGCGCCAGGGGTCCAGCTCTCGGGGGCCCCCTCGCAGCAGCTCCTGCCCGGCACAGCCGGAGAGCTCAGCGCCGTCCTGGCTGCCTCCCCGCCCCTCCCACACCGCTCGCCGGGAGAGGGGGCCATGGCCAGAGCCCGTGTGAGCTCCGGGGGAGGAGATAGTGGGGTATTAATCGTCACCCCCAATAGATCCGGGGAAAGCGCAGGTGGGGCTGGCTCCGGTCTGTCGGCGGGACTGGGCACCAGCAGGCTCCGAGAGTTCCCAGCCGGGGGTGTCCTGCCGTCCTCTCGGCTCTCCGGGGCATGTCGGGGTCTGGTTTCCACGGGCAGGGCAGCAGGACCGTCTCTAAAGAGCAGCCCGCAAGTCCCCTGGGGCTGGGCCCGAGGAAAGAAGCGGGGAAAGGAATTGAACACAGGGGGCTCCTGGCACTCAGGTGCGCTCCTTCCAAACAGGGGCGGCTGGGGGCACACAGAGCGCCCCCCCC
>ML685852.1:10381394-10417147 GCA_007922175.1 Pelusios castaneus | reverse complement strand
CACACACACACACACTTCCCAACACCCCCCAAAGAGAAACACTCCAGTCACACACACACACACACACACACACACACACACACACCCTCCCAAAGAGAAACACTCCAGTCACACACACACACACACACACCCTCCCAAAGAGAAACACGCCAGTCACACACACACACGGTTTCTCCCTCCCCCTTACATTCACAGGTGGGCACAGGGGGTTTCAGGCACACCATGGAAGGAATTTTTCCGGCCACCAACTGTTCCATGGGAGAAGGGTGCTGTGCTCCCTGCAAACCTGTGCAAAGCCACCTCTGCCTTCCTTCAAATCCTTCCTTAAAACTCCCCTGTGCCATGATGCCTCATGCCTGTGACATATTTGACAGCCGTTAGGCAGCTGGTGTGCTGAGACCACTGCCTGCCATGCTGACAAGTCCTGCTGTTTCCTCGTGCTGCCCTGTCTGTCTGTATCCATCTGATTTCTCTCATTTTAGTGTGTGTGTGTGTAGCGTAGAAAGGGAAAGTTGATAGTAATGACTATGTATAAGAAGCTAGGAAGTGTAGAAAATTAATAAACTCTTGGTATTTGTAAGCTCTGCAGGGCAGGGATCTTTTTGTAGTGCGTGTCTGTACAGCGCCTAGCACAATGGGATTCTGGTCTGTGTTTGGGGCTCCGAGATGCTACTGCAATACAAATAAACAATAACACCCATAATTATAACCAAAGAGATCAGATCACGCCAGCGGCAGCAGGGACCTGCCATGCCATGTTCCCCAAAGCTTCTGTGCACAGACAGGCTTTCCTACCGTTCTGTAGGCAAGGGAGGGAGGGTGTTTCTCTGAGATGACTCAGGAAACTGCTAAGTATAGAGGGCAGCACAGTCAGAGGAAGGAAAGGGAGCAGCAAGGATGGAAGCATGGAGCTAGCAAGGAGCAAAGAAGACTGAAGGCACGATCCAAAGTGCATTGGATCAAAGGGAGTCTGCTGACTTCAACACACTTCAGGTCCAAGGGCCATCGGGGCTGAGAACCTGCCACCAGATCTGGACTGACAAATGGACTCAACTCAAAGCCCAAACACCATGTGTGACCCAGCCTGCACAGGTGTGTCCACCCCAACCTCTCACACCTGAGGCGTCTTGTGGCCTTTCAAGTCAACCTTGTAAATCCACCCCTCCAAGAGGCGAAGGGTTAAGGGCAAATTTAGTAATTCATCCCAACCCCAATGTAGACACTGGCCTCCAGCTTCAGGCTTGGCAGCCCCCAGCCAGGGCTGCTGCCGGCCCCCACTGCAGGCTTGGCAGCCCCCTGCTGGGGCTGTCACCAGCCCCACAGTATGGCTGCTGAGCACCACCAGCCCCCGTACGCCTGCGGGCTGGGCAGCCCTCACTGGGGCTGCCGCTGGCCCCTGCAACCCTGGGGGGGGGGCGCTGCCCAGCCCGCAACATGGATGTGGGGGCTGGTGGCAGGCCCGGCGGGGAGCTACCCAGCTGGCTGCGGGGCTGTAGGTGGTGGCAGCCTGCAGGAGTAGTGTGAACACAAGAAGCCGGAGGATGGAGTGTCATGTAGGCACTCCTCTGCTTTTATTAATTCGGCCTCCAATGGTCGAATTTAAATCTCCCACCGGTGCAGACATGGTAACTTTTGTGTAATTTCCTGTACCAATTACAGTACTTGAATTGAATAGTAATGGAAATTCCCAGTGCCATCTGCTGGCCCCTTCTCATATTTCTAATGATACAGGGGTTAAGTTGAGGAAATTCAAGTGCCCCTTTTCCGTGGAGATCATCCCTGTTGTCCCTCTTTTAAAAGCTTCTGCAAACGTTGATGTAAAACATATGAGTCTGCATCCCTCAGCAACCTAGGTGCTCATCACACCGGTGAGGCAGCTGGGGGCTGCTGGGACCATGGATTGTCATGTGGCCTAGTGCTGTTGAACTGTTTCCTTGGACTCATTCTGTTTATTACATCATCTGTTGTCTCTTGTCTTAAATGTAGATTGAAACTCTTTGGGGGGGCAGAGACCACCTCTTCGTTCTTTGTTTGTACAGTGCCTGGCGCAATGGGCCCCCGGGCCCCCAGGAGCTACCTCAGTACAAATACCGAATAACAATGATACTTAATAAACAAGGAGTGCTGTGACATAATATTTGCGAGTAAAGCAGTGTGCGCAGGCCAGCCTTTATAAGTAACCCAGCAGAATGAAGAGTTTAGTTAGTTAAGAACGGCTCTGCAGCACCAGAAGCTTTTATATATATGTAATCATTCATAATGAATATATTTATTCTCTCAACCACCTCTCAGGATCAAGGACTCAAGGATCTCAAACTCAAATCACCACAAGGGCCACATGAGGACTAGGATATTGGCCCGAGAGCCACGTCACTGAAACCTTTTCATACAATGATACAAAAGTATAGTCAAAAATGAAAAAAATACATTTTACAAATTCCTTGTGTTGTTGGCCACAGGAGGTAACTCTGTGGGCTGCATATGGCCCCTGGGCTGCGAGTTTAGGTGATTATTACTGGAGACCTGTAGGTTAGGTCCCCAAGTCTGCAAAGATTTACGCACATGCTTAACTTTCTCACTGTAAGTAGTTCCATTCACTTAATTGAAGTCTGGGTCTACTCAGGATAAATAAGGCCAAGTACATATGTAAGTCTTTGCAGGATTAAGGCCCGAGACATTATTATGGAAATAAATCTTCCCCGGTTGAAGCTACCCCAGTGGTTTCCATTGCTCTCACCCCTACACACTGGGGGGGTTACACACCATTTTGCATATCTAGGGCCTGATTCTGCTCTTGCTTACATCAGGTTACATAGTTAGAAGTTTATTGCAGGAGGGGGTGGCTGAGATTCTGTGGCCTGCACTGTACAGGAGGTCAGACTATGGTCATATTGATCCCTTCTGACCCTGGAGTCTTTGGGTGCATCTACACTTACAAATTAAGTTGACTTAAAGAGGATTAAGTTGACTTAATTTACTCCGCGTCTACACTAGGCTTTCCTTAATTTGACTTAAGCTGCTCCTTAAGTTGAATTAAGGAAAAGTTAGTTTGAATTAATAACACCTCATTTTAATTCGAACTAGCACTTAAGTCGACTTTATTAAGTCGACTTAAGCCAGTGGAGATGCGGCGTAGTGCCCAGGTGGACCTTTTTAAGTCAACTTACTAAGGTTTAAAAGGGGCCACATCTACACTTGAAAAGTTAAGTCCACTTCTGTTAAGTCGACTTAATAAGGTCGAATTTAAGTCGACTTAAAGTCGACCTTATTAAGTTGACTTTAAAAAGTCAACTTAACTTTTCAAGTGTAGACATAGCCTATGAGTCTATGTGGGAAGGGAGTCACTTCATTTACACTGGTGGAAATGAGGGCAGAATCTAACCTTTGCCCAGACAAGCTCTTTCCTGCCCACTCTGATGACATCACTTTATGGTTGGGGAGTGTCACAGGTCAGCCTGGTGAGATCACATTGTTGCATGTTTCCCTTGTTACCATAACATCAGGTTAACCCTGCTTGTGACCAGCGTCAGGGCCTCCTGGAAGTGGGTACAGGATTCTGTCCTTTTCCATCTCTCTCTGGAGCTGTGGATTAGGGACAATTAAAGCTTTTCAGGCCAAGGAAACTTAAAAACAATCTTTTGCTAGGACTGTTGGGTTAGGAGAATGAACTCATTTTCTGATAAACTATTGGGCTCTTATTTGGGGTTAATTTAAACATAGTATAATGAGCCAAATTCATCCCTGGAATAAGACCATTGAGGCTACTGGAGTTACAGCAGGGATTAATATGACCTATTATAGTGAGTAGAAGTCTATGGCTGAAAAAACTGCGTTGATCCGGGATCGATTGAACGGCCAGTGTAGACCCGCTTAATTGATCCTGGAAGCGCTGTCCTGTCAACTCAGTAACTCCACCCCTGGAAATGGAGTAAGGCTGCATCAACCAGAGAGCACCTCAAGTCAACGCGGCTGAGTGAAGACTACGCAGTAAGTAGGAGTAACTAAGTCCATGGCAGATATGCATTCTGCGGCACACAGATTGTGCATTTCCTGCCAACTTAGCCCTGTAGTACAGACCAGGCCTATGTGTTTGTGCAAAAGAGGCAAAATCAAATTCCTTGTCCACATGCAAGTATCCTAGACAATGAAGGCACCCGTTTGGTCCACTCCTCAGAAATCTGCATTGCTGTAAATGCAGTGGAAGTGAAAACTGCAAACACTATCTTTGCCTAACAAAATCCAATGCAGCTCCCACTTGGACACATGCCAGTGAGACAATCTGTGTCTGAAAGATGCAGATTATTCCCTTTATTTGTAGAATTAGGCTCAGTGCATCACTCAGCAGATCTTGAAACCTCATTCTGTCTCTGCCCAGCCCAGAACACACACAGGCCCTGAAAAGAAAACAAGCATCAATTTTGTTGGTCAAGAGAGACCAGTGCAGTGATCAGGGCTTCTCAAGCCTGAAACATCTAGGGTAGTTGCTCATTTGCCTGGGGATCTCCATGCTTCAGGCATGGTCAGAGCTAATGTGAATGATAACTATGCACGTCATAATCCTATTAGTGTCAATGGGAATGAGGGGACTTCCTTTGAGGGGAACGTTAATGAGTGGTGACCTTCTCCATTGGGAGGCAATATATTCTGTTCTGTCAATGGGTGTTACCCAAAATCAAGGAGAACAGGCTTCAAATATAAGCTCTACATGGCAGGGATTGTTTTTACTTGATTTGCAAAGTCCCCCTTCATATGTATGGTTCTAATTAATACTCAGTTAAGAACAAGCTCAACTGGTGACCTGGGTCAAGCACAGCTGTTTTGGGAATAACCTCAGCAAAGAATTCAGAGTCTGCACTGGATTAACACACTTTGTCTAGTCCCATCTGTGCTGTGTCACTATGATAAGAGTGTCTAGCTATGGAAAGGAAACAGGAAGATATGAAAAGTGGCCTCGGAGCACAGGTCTTGCTTGCTTTGCTAATGTGGCTGGGTTCAAATCCCTCTGGAGCCATGGTGGGGGAGTGAGAATTCCAGGTGCTCAGGTACTGTGATGAAGAGTGTGGTGGAAGAACCTCCAAAGTGTCTGACAAAGTGGGATTTTCTCCCACAAAAGCCCGTGCGATAAATAAATGTGTTGGTCTTTTAAAGGGCCCCAGGACTCTGTTTGTTTGGCCAGCCTAGGCTAACACGGCCCCCTCTGGAACTATAGAAGGAGGCGCTCCAGGCTAGTCCAGCTGCTGTTTCTTGTGCTGCTACATACAGGATGCCAATCTCCAGGATCAAAGGGCCAGAAAGGACTAGGAATCATAGCAGTGCAGAGGCAGCAGGATGGGCAGTTAGCACCTCAGTTGTCTCTGCAGAGACTCCTCCTGGCCATTGACTGGATTTAGAAGGCTCCAGCCTCCCCTGGGCAGAGAAACTTGCAGGGACCCAATGCCTAGGAGAGAAAGTTGCAGGGGGCAGCCAGAGATTTTCTCTTCAGTCTAAAGCCCTGGACTCAGGAGGCTTACAGCAAGTGGACGCCGTCACTCCTGGTATCGAACAGTGAGAATGTGCTCCAAGGTCGCGCCACATGATCGGGTGCAGCAGGGTTTGATCCATCGCTGGGTTGCTGGTCTACAGAGCACCTTGGGAGCTGGTACGTGGACCCGCTGGGGCAAGCCTTTGAACCAGCTCCTCTGTTGCAGATCAGGAAGATGAGTCTCCAGGGGCAGTTCAAGGTCACTCTGCGCAACTGCAGCCTCACTAGCCATGTCTTCAGCCTCGGTGACAGGATTGGCACCAGCGTCTGCCTGAGGCTCCTCTGGGTCCTGGGGGGAGACACTGGTCCTAAAACAAAGTCCAAAAAGAAACATTATTTTTGTCCATTCCAGCCATCTACAGATTCCAGAACGGCTTGTAAAACAAAGACCTCTTCACCCAGCTGTCCTGGAACTGGCCAGAGAGAAAACCCATCTGGCTGAGAATGTAGCCCATGGAGATTGGTAATGATCATTCTGGTAGCGAGGCCCAGGGGTAAGAGAAGCCAAAAGGGAGCAATGGTAGGGGAAGACACAAGAGAGGTCTCCAATGCAAAAAGGAGGAGGAGGAACAGTCTCAGAGAGAAACAGAGCTACCGCAAAGAGGGAAGGACGTGGTCCTGCTCGGTGACTGTAGTGAGGGACCCGGCCACTTTAGTATGTTGCCTCTCAAGTGCCTGGACAAAGGGTCGAGCTGGGAACAATGAGTGAAAGGCAAACAATGCTTTAGAGATGATCTCGGGCTACAGGCTGTGACTGCTGTCTCGTGCGGCCATTATCTCCAACATGTGGCATTGCCATCGGACTCTTTGGCTACGTCTACACTTACTAACGTTAGTTCGAATTAGCAAAATTTAGTTCGAAGCAAGTGCCATTCGAATTAGCGAATTGCATTGAGTTCAATGGGACGGTTAGTTTGAACTAAGCAATTAGTTCGAACTAACATGGCCACATTGGTTAATTCGAACTAGTTAGTTTGAATTAACCCTTAGTTCGAATAGCATATTCGAATTTATTAGTTCAAATTAAGGAAGCCCTTAATTCGAACTAATGAAAGCCTAGTGTAGCCATGGCTTAAGTTAGTTCGAATTAAGCTTCCTTAATTCTCACTAACTCGCCAGTGTAGACATAGCCCTTGTGTTCAAAGCACTGGACAGAAATTAACGAAGGAATCCCCGCAGCACCCCATGAGGCAGGGAGGGAACGCAGGCTATTGTCCTTTGACAGACAGGAATAGTGCCACCGAGAGGTGAAATGACTAGCCTGAGGCCAAACCTTGAGTGAGTGGCAGATCCAGATTAGAATTTGGGACCCACAGCCTCCTCTCGACTGTCATCTCCCTCTGCTTCAAAAATTGTATCTCCCTTCTCCACACTGCAGCTCTCCGGCCTCCAGCACGTACAGCAGGCAATGGGGCTGCTGACCTTGGCTCATGTATAAAGTGCAAGTGCATCAGTTCTGTCTCCAAACGGCTCTCTTGCCTGGGGTCGTTACAGGCTCTAGCTCAAAACCGCCTGTTCTGGTACGAAATGCCTCCATTCCACTTTCCGTAGGTCATGCCTCCTTTAGTGCTTTCTGTGCTCCCTCCGCCCTTCTGGTATCAGCCTCTGAAAAATCTGGGCCTAACACCATTCCCCCTTTCCTTTTTAAAATCAGGCATTCGGAAGCAGGAATCAGACTGTGCCGCCCCAGGGAATCATGTCTGAGAAGTGGGCTAAAATTTTCTGAATGAGCTAATTTCACCCTCTGCTCCCTTTCACTTCCTCCTCTTTCTCTCACCCCACCCCCCAGTCCCATTCTTTGGCCCAACCTGCAAAGATATCCCATCCTGCACTGTATTTACACAAAACTCACCATCCCATGAACATCCTCAAGTTCATGCATCATGCCACTCAGACAGAGTCACTTCCATTCACAGAGAAGCAAAAAGCTAAGGATTCTTTTATACAATGACTCACCTAGAGGGGACAACAAGGAGGCCGAGAGGTTCCTCAAATGCTAGTGACTTCCAGTAGCTGGCAGCTAATGCACGTAGCCGGAGGATCCTATGATCATCACTCTTCAGCAACTTCAGAAGTGACAACTTCTTGAGGATCTGCCAGATTGGGTACAATGGGAATTAAAGGCTGAAATTCTTAACTGCCTTCCTTGGCCTCACGAGATTGTAACAGCCAGAGAAAGGAGCAGAAGCTACAAGCCTGTCACATCCGCCAACACATCTTTCCAGGCCCTCGTGTCAGACAGATCCCCACTTATGCCTCCCTTCTGGGATCTTGGCCCATGGATGAAAGAGATACTAAGATGTTGACATACATGCCATTGCTCACCTTTTAAATTCCAGCCAAGAACCAGGCTGAGTTCGAGATGAACAGACACACACTTACTGGAAGCGTCCACATGCTGCTACTCAGCCAGCAGACGGGCAGGGAACCGGGAGTCTGACAGGCACAGACCCCACACCACCATCCAGTTTTACAGTGTCTATTGCCTCCTAAGGAGGGCAACACCTATCTACTAAAACAAACCAAGGCTATGTCTACACTTGTAAATTTAAGTCAACTTAGGGGGGAATTTACAAAGTTGACCTAGACTGTCCACACTGGATACCTAGGTCGACTTGTAGGGGCTAGGGGGACCTTGGGCAGGTCCATGGTGGCAGGGGGGGCACCCCTTGCCCAGTGCCAGGGGGCTCAGCCTTTGCCCCATTGTACCTGAGTACAATGGGGCAAAGGGGGACAGGGACCCTGGCAGGGCACAGGGGCAGGGTGGGCAGGGCTCTTCCCTGCCCTTTGGGGGGACATGCCAGGCTCCCCCGTGCCCCCCCCAGCAGGGAGGGCAGTGGGGGAGTCCTGGAGAGCCCTAAGTTGACTGTAAGTCGACTTAGGGCTACTCCAGGTCTACACAGGCTTAAGTCGACTTTAGGAAGTCGATTTAAGCCTAAAGTCGAATTAAAAGGAGATTTAATAAGTCGACTTAATTTTCATTAAGTCGACTTAATTTTCATTAAGTCGACTTTATTTTTCTTAAGTTGACATAAGCAGCTTGCTTAAGTTGACTTAAGGAAAGTGTAGTGTAGATGCGGATTAAATTAAATCGACTTAAGCAAGCTTAAGTCGACTTAATTTCTAAGTGTAGACGCACCCCAGGAGTCCTGCGGCTATCCCTTTGGAACCCATCTACTAGGAGCTGTGACATGTGAAAAACCAGGCGGCGCTTCTTACTGTCTTTAGATGATTCTTCTCTTGTTCCATGTTGCTCAGCTGACACGCTCCAGTCCCCACATCGTCAGTCTGTGAAAGGGAAAGACCGGGCACTCTTGAGGCTCTAGATTCAAAACTAGAGTGAACAAAGCGCTAGCAAATACATTCTAGGGGGCCTCTGGGGGAGCAGAGTCTAGATAGGACCTAGTAAGTCTTTTTCTTATCTTCAATGATGTCTCTGAGTCACTGCCACATTTCACAGGCTGCTGCTGGATAACCCGTGTGCGTGCGCACGCGCACAGCATCACGTTCGACTTATTTAAATCCATGGCCTTGCTGAGACTTTCCCCATTGGGTGGATTTATTCTTGTTTTAGTGGTTCAGCCCCCTCAAGGTGCTCAGCATTCTGCAGAACACATATGAAAACCAGAGCCCAGCCTCAAAGGCCATGGGCAAATATCACTCTCCCCCAACCCTGTTCAGTCCCTTTACTGGTTTCAAAAGGGTCCCAGAAGGAGGACCAGTAATTCACTACAACATGTCATAGGCTCTGAAGAAGGGTCTGACTGTACCTGGTGAGCAGGGACTTTCTTCTTTCCTGGGGCCTTCATACTCATTCAGGGACAGTTCTGTAAGGGCTTTGATGAGAGGCTCTGTGGCAGACACAAGATATCTGAGTGGTAGCTGGGGCTCCCTCTGGCTCTGAGATGCCACTGGTCTTCCCAGTCTTGGGGTGGTCTTGGGGTGATGTCAGTTCAGAGAGAGGCTGTGACCTCATTTGTCTGTGACACCAGAAACCAAATGTCAGTACTGGGGGTGAGCGTACCTGTGGGGGGGTTTTCCAGAGGGGGGATGATCCCCCCCCGGGGGGGGGGAATAAAGAGGAGGCTGCACTGTCAATAGTGAGGCATTCCACCTCCACCATGGAGGACAGTTTCTAGTTTAAGATAGGGGGAAACCAAGAAGTGAAGCAGCATGGCAAATGTTCAGGACAGGGGGCTGGCAGTCAGGAGGACTCCTGCATTCCACTCCCAATTGCTATCAGCTCACTGGGCGATTTTGAGAAAGGCAGTCAGTGCCTCAGTTTCCCCATCCATAAAATGAGAACAGTCCTCACCTCCACCCAGGGGCCTGTGGGGCTTCACTTATTAATGTTTATAAAGTCACTGAGAGCCTGAGATGAAAGGGGCTATAGCAGGGCAAATTGAATTATTATGAAGAATAAATAAATATCTACCTGGACTTCTCTGGATCTCACAAATCCTTCCACAGAAAAGTTTTGATTGGCCACATGCTAGGGCTAGGGGATAGAGCTGTTGAGGCATTGAGCTGCCCTTCTCTTGAGTCACAGCCTGTCAGATGCTGGTTGTGAATCCTGATCAAGTGACTGCCATGCAGAGTTCAATAGAAGAAGGTCTGTGAATGACCCACCATGTTCTCTATAGGAGCTTGAAATGCTGGACAGACTCTGTGGTGGGCTGAACTACTAGGGGGTGAGGGGACTTCTGTGTAACTGCTAACAATGTATTTGGCTTATGCAGAAGCTGACAGAAGGAGACAATGAACCGGTTTTGAATTATTACACACAGAATGTTTCTCTGGTGATCTCTCTCCTGAGTGGACATTTCTCAGATGCCAATCATTCATAATAACAATGAATAGGTAAATGTGGGTATAGCAGGGCAATCTGCCCCCTTAATAGTCTTGGGCTGGGTGGGGGACCAGAGAACATACATTGACTCTGCCCTGAGCAAAGCCCAGAAAACAAATGGTGGGAATCAGTTGACACATTTGATGGGAGTGCTCAGCACCTCATGATTGTCCCACACTCTCAGCTGGACAATATAAAAAAGAACTCAGGACATTAAGAACATTAGGAGGTGAAGGCAGGTAGAGCTCTGTTTGTTGGCAAGGTTGGGCTGCTCTGGAGAGGTACGAGACCCCATGTTGAAGCTCAGAGGACTCCAGTTTGAACCTGCACCAGGCTGATGTTTGTGCTCCCCTCCCTCCACCCAACTTTTCTTTCCTTCCTTCTTTGTGAAGGTGATAAATAGAGCCTTGAAGAAAGGAGTAGCAAACTATCCTGGGCATGTCTGATGGGCTGTCCTCAGCTGGGGAGTAGGCCATCAGCAGAGAGAGGGTCTGTGTGAGGTAAATTCACACACCTGAGCAGTGTGACCTTCTAATCTAGGCTGTTCCCAGTAGACTGAGGTACTCTGCTTCCAGAGCTACAGCCCTGATTTCTTTGTGGATGCAGACAGTGATATGGAGACGTCAGGAGTCTCATGGGTCACCTGCACCACCTGAGTGTAAATTCATAGTTTCACTTACTATAGCACTAACCCTATTTAAACAGTCTGATGGGAAATATTGAGTGTGTGCATAGACAATACTAGACTCACAGCAAATGAACCGTAACTGAGTGCAAGTTAGGCTAATTAATTAATAACCTGTAAAAGCATCCTGTGTGGTTCATAAGTTGCATCATTAGATCACACAGTGTTTTAATATATGCTGCAGAGATCCACAGGACACACTGAAAAGCCCCATGCAGCTCTAGAGCTGTGGTCTGTGAGTGATCTGGAGTGTAAATGATTCCAGCTTTGGTGTTATGATTCTGACCCTAACCAGCACTGGCTACCCCAGCGTGAGCAGGATCTGAGAGTGGGAGTGCCAAGTTCAGTGGAGATGGGTGTGGAACTGCCTTGCAGGCCTTTTTCTACAGCTCTGTTGTGTGAGCATACCTGGAATGTGAGCTGCTGGGTGCCGGACACGGACCCTTGAAAGAAGGGCATTGCTGATCTGAGGAGACTAAGAAGAGCTAACAAACAGGATGCAGTGCTGTTCGAGTGGGACTCAGGAGCTGTACCTGGAGTGAATGGGATGAAATTCAGAAAAGGAGTGCAGGCTGAATGTCAAAAGCGAACTTCCTGATTAGAACAGCTACTAGAGCGTCGGCTCATCAGTGGGGCTATTTAACAATGGATGAACAAATCTACTGGCAGAGAACATTCTCACATCTTCCCTGCCCCAGGATAGAATAGGTAGAGCCCTGCATGGGTACAAACATGGATCCATATCCGATCTGCATCTGCAAGAAATGGTCTGCGGATATCCACATTGTATCTGCAGATGTGGATATCCGCAGATATAATGCGGATATCCGCAGATTTGCAGGGCTCTAAGAATAGGGCTTCCCTAGCTCCAATTCCTACAAACATCAAATCAGGGCCTAGGAAGCGGGGGGTGAGATCAAACCTGGGATGCAAGGAACTTGAGGGGAAGGAAGGAAACTGCCAAAGAGATGGAGCATGCAGGGCAGGAAAGCTGCAATTGCACGTGTCTTGCTGTAGACTGAGAGAGTAGAGCTGCCCCATGGGCCTGGAAACACAGAACAAGGAACTCAGACATACCACGCACGGACAGTGCTAACTTTTCCTTTTAATACCAGCCTGGCTAGGCGAACAAAGAGCCGTTCTATTGCTATTGTCCCTGCTGGTCCTGGGATGGTGGGCCTGTGTGTATGTGACTGCACGGCTGCTGGTTTTGAAAGCACTGGTGTGTGAGTGTGTTGACCTACATGTGTAAATAGCTAGCAACGCATCTGCATCCAAAGGCACTTATGTGTCAGGCTGTGTGTGTGAGTAGCATACCTGTGTGTATAAGAGTGCTTCATTCAAAAGTGCTTTGTGTGCACATGTGTGTGCTTGCACATGTTCTTGTGTATGCATCTGGCAATGCTGCTCTTTTTGAAGCTGCTGCTGACATTTTCTTGTTTTGAAGCTCTCCTTCTCTTCTCCCACCCCTTCTTGCCTCCTCCCACCTTTCGACGGGGCCAGAGTGCAATCCAGCAGGGAGGCACTGAAGCACAATGGCTGAATTCTGCAGGTTTGGGGCAGAAGGGGGGCTGGGAAATGTGTCTGCTTTGAAGATGTCCTTCTGAGATAAACAAATCAGCAGCCTGATCTCGTCTGTGAAAGCTGCTGTGTTACTGTGCCGGATAAAGCTTGGAGCTGTTGGCACTGGATCACTGCACAGCAGGCCAAGGGGCACTATCCTGGTCATTAGATGGACAGTGAATGGTAGGGTTGGAAGGGACCTCAAAAGATCTTCTAGTTCAGTTCCCTGCGCTCCAGGCAAGACCAAGCATTATCTATTCTAGACCATCCCTGAGAGGTGTGGGTCTAACCAACCTGCTCTTAAAATCTCCACTGATGGAGATTCCACAACCTTCCTAGGTAATTTTATTCCAGTGCTTGACAGTTAAGTTTTTCCTAATATCCAGCCTAAATCACCATTGCTTCTCCATAACCTCTGAGGATAGGACAAGAACAATATTTCTCTCTCATCCTTGTAATAATCTTTTATGTACTGGAAAACTGTTCTCATGTCCCCTCTGTCTTCTCTTCTCCCAGATTAAACAAACCCAGTTTTTTCAATCTTCCCTTGGAGGCAATTTTCTCTACACCTTTTCTCATTTTTGTTGTTGTTCTTTGAATTTTTTTCCAGTGTGTTCACATCTTTCCTGAAATGTGGCACTCAGAACTGGATGCAGTTGAGGCCTAATCAGCATGGAGTAAAGCAGAAGAATTACTTCTTGTGTCTGGCTTACAGCATTCCTACTACTACATCCCAGAATGATGGTTTGTGGGGTTTTTGCCTTAGTTTTCCCCCCACAAAGGAGTGTTATAGTGTTAACTCATATTTAGCTTGTGATCCACTATGACTCCCAAATCCCTTCCTGCAGTATTGTTTCCAGAGATGGATCAGGGGCTTCAGGGCCCTTGCTCCCCCCTCCTTTCAATGCCCCCTCCAGCCTTGGGCTCTGGCCCCATGCAGGTGGGCCAGCGCAGGGGTGTGGCCTGTGGCCAGAGGCCTGCTGCAGCCTGGCTTATCGGCCTCTGGGGGTGGTGAGGCTGACTGGCCTCACCTCCTCCCAGTGCCAGCAGGCCAGAGGGCCCCCTTCATGGTGGACCCCTGGGCATTAATCTGCCCCTGCCTGTTTCCTAGGGAATGATTTCCTATTTTGTATGTGTGCCATGATTTTTCCTTCCCAGGTGGAATACTTTCCACGTATCCTTATTACATTTCATCTTATTTACTTCAAACCATTTCTGCACTTGGTCCAGATAATTTTAAATTTGAATCCTATCCTCCAAGACACTTGCAACCCCTCCCAGCTTGATATTGTCTACAACTTCCAGTGCTTTTTTGTGTTTTTTGTGTTTTTTTTTTTTTTTTTTTTAAAGGTACTAGTACTTGGCCTGGGGCCGGTGGCAGGAGCGGGGCCACATCGCTGTGGGGGAAAAAATGGTGCTGGTACTCAGTACCCGAGTACCATCACAAAAAAAGCATTGGCAACTTCATATTTTATGCCACTATCTAAATCATTGAAGATATTAAACAGACCTGGACCCAGAACTGATCCCCATGTGGGACCCTGCTCGAAGTGGGCCAAAATTACGGCTTTATTCATAAGATCTCTAAAGCAACCGCTTGAAAAATGTACGGAGAATGTTCTGCTGTTCTTACCTATGGCTGGGGCAACAGAGGGGCAAATTGTTCATGGTGCAGACTCCACAGCTGAGCGGAACTTGCTGATGTGGAGGGTTATGAAAGACTCAAGAGGTTCCCTAACATACATGACATGAGTTTACTGATGATACTGCCCAGGGGACTGTGTCTGGTATCGGCCTGTTCTTGGACAGAGCACTGTAAAGCAGATGGCCCAATGGTGACGAACTCTCCTGCTCTGGGCTGTAGGGGATCAGTTGGCAAGGAGTAGGACCTTTAGTCCTGATGTAGGATTGATAACTGGGGTGGACTAGAGATTGACAAGAGGCTGCAAGAGCCCTTCTTGTATAGGTGATCAATTCCTTGCTATCTCTGAAAAGGCACTGCCATCTGGTGGCTGGCGACTGCCCTTGTGCGAAACTAATTGGCTCTGCCAGCTCCCCACCCCACAGAATCCGTCCTCCCTCATGGTGCTCGCAGCAGAGGAGAGGCTAAGGAATGAAAGGACCGTGGTGATGGGAGGGAGGCAAGAGCTGTAAGCAAGAGCTGAGATGAGTAACAGAGGAAATCTACTTTTGTAATGACCCAGCCATTCAAAGTTCTATTCAAAGCCAGTCTGAAGGTATCTAGTTTGCATATGAATTCCAATTCTGCAGTTTTACATTCCAATCTGTTCTTAAGGTTTTTTTTTGCTATTATGTAACTAGCATGTTTTTTAAAGAATGTCCAGGTAGACTGAAATGTTCCCCTACTGGTTTTTAAATGTTACCATTTGTTCTCTCAAAGTGTACCCCAAGGGGTAGGTTCGTGTGTGCATTCATCAGACACAGTCAAAGACCATTGAAAAGATGGATGATTTTTATTGAATGCCAGAATGAATAACCCTGAGCAAGCAAAGTAAAGTCATAAGTGGGGAGAGCTTATGTCCCTTCCGCAGCCGGGGAGGCCTCATGACTGCGGATGACCCCGGGGAGGTTCCCAAAGTACCTTGGTCCTAGGTTACCGAGGCAGCCTAGTCCATGGTCTACAGTGAAGTCCACAGATTCCCAGAGACTATGCTAACAACATACAGCATTTCAGGAGAAAGTGGGGTGATCAAGCCGCTTCACACACTCAGGCCCAAGGTTGAGGTAGCTTGAAGGAACAGATTTAAAAAAAAAAACTACATCACAGCCAAGCCTTGCAAAACACCTTATATCAGGCACCAGTCAGTTCCCACAGGAGACTGGCTCCAGCTGGTGCTTTGGGCATGAAGCCCAGCATCAGTTCACAGTTGGGTCACTCATGGAGGGGAGGTGTGAGCGCCACCAGCTGTCCATCACAAAATCTTCCACTTTAGCCCTACACCATTCTTGATTTGTCATTTTATTCTTTTGTGCACAGTCCAGTTTGGCCATTGTATACAGCAGAGGGGCACTGCTGGCACATATCACATTGGTGGATGAGCCCTGGATGGAGTGGCTGACCTGGTTTGGTCCCATGATGGTGTCACTTGTGTAGATATGTGGGCAGAGCTGCCAATGGGACCAGGATAAGCTCCTGGCTGCATGTTCCAGTTGTATGGTGTGTAGTTGCTTCAATGTATTCTACATGCAGAGGGCAGTGTTGCTTGATTCTGAGAATTAAGATATCTCTTTGCCATGGAAACAGTAAAGAGAGGACAGACGGGTGCATGTTTTGCTGTGTTACTTGTCAGATTCTTCCTCTCATTCCTAGTGCATAGTCATTTCTCCTCAACTAGCTCCATTAAAATCAACAGGACTACTCCTAGGAGGCTACGGTAATGCTCACTGTGGATAAGGGTGGCAGTTAGCCACTGGTACCAAATCAGAAAAAGAGACAGGCTATGGCAGAGATCTGGCCTGACTCTCTATCCCTGGCCTCTAGCTCCCACAGCTGAGTGCATCAGGAACGTCAGAAAGGGTAGTCAAATTCCAAAGGGGTAGCCGTGTTAGTCTATTGTAGAAAGACAACAGGACTCTGTTGTCAGAAAGGGTAGTGTGAGACAGGAATTTGAGGAAGAAATACTGGCGAACACAACACATAATACAGATAGGTGTTGTGCAAGTTTTCTGTACAGCATTACCCATGTACCTCACTGTAGATCTGTTGTTCTAATCCTGAGCCTCTCACAATATTGACCTGCAGTCCCTCTGCTCTTCTAATCCCAGATGCGTACCAATCCTCTTTAATCCTGACACCAAGCTATTCCAGTCCTGGACTGAAACTGTCATGTGGAACTCTGGGATGTGTTTTTGGATGTGGCTAATCCCCTGGGCAAAACTGAAAATCTCACAACTCATTTACCTCAGATGGAGCCAGTGGCATCTGATCTGCACTAATAAACCTCTACGTGTGAGGTGTGAATTACCTCCCTCCCTCAAACCCTCGTCCTGGCATAGCAGATTAACTACCACTGATGCAAGGGGCTTCTGTTGCAACCGCCATGCCAAGGGGCCAAGGTCAAGAGGGCAGTGAGCAAAGCAACAGGGTCCAAGTCAGGAACAGCTCAGTTGCAAACAAGCCAAACTTTTCACTGGTCTGGTAATGTGGTGAGACAGCCGGTTGGGTGGGACCGAGGATGGTGGTTGGAAACTCTTTCTCTGGCTTTTCCAGACAGAGGGGAGTCGATCCTACTCCGCCTTGTTCTCAGTGCATCTCCTCCCTGGTGTGGCTGAGCAGATCCTGTCTGCCCAGAGTTCTGGGCACTGCGGAGGGACTGAGTCACTCTGTGGGACAGAGGAAGGAAACAAGAGGCCCGTCCCTGGAGAGAAGCACTTCACTCCAAGCCCAGCATGTTTCATTGGCAGGCAAAGAGCTAATGGTGGGTAGAGGCTGGAGGTGGGGCTGACAGAGCTCTCCAGGGGAATCTGTACTGGAGACAGAGAGAATCAGTTATGATAACAAGGAAATCCACAGCCGTACATGCTATTGCCTGCTCTGTATGACCAAGCGCTGCTGCATTATTAGCACTAGCAGCAGCGACGCCCGGCTGCCCAGAGGAACCAGCTCCTGTGCCCCGGATTCCCCAGCAGCTACAGCCTGTTGCACTGGGAAGGGGCGATGCTGCTACCGCTCCCGCCCCGCTTCTGTGAGCGCGGGCTGGATGCAGCAGGGATGCCGCCTCTCCCCAGTCGCTGTCACTGCAGTGCTGGGCGGCAGCCCGAGCTCCATGCAACGGGGGAGAAGAGAGGGCACTTCCTCTGGGTCTCCTGGGCAGGTCACCTGGGTCCTGCACCCGGGTGCACGGCGCCCCCCATTGCACGTGGGCCAGATCCCACAGTGCAAACACTCTCCGCGCGCCCGCAGCACCTGCTGCTCCCAGCCGTCCGCCCGCCCCGCCCCTGGCCCTGCGGAGGCCGGACTCCACAGCCCCAGGCGATCGCCCGCGTGCGCGCCCCAGCCCCCACCTCCACCTCCCTTGGTACGGCCGGCAGGAGCCCTGCAAGCCGCACCTCCCACCCCCTTTGCAGAGCAGGCAGTTGGTACGTTCTGCCGAGTCCCAGGCAGCTGGAGTCCGGTCCGAGGAGCGCCCCCTGGCGCGCCCTGTCCCGCTGCTGCCTGTCCTGCACCGGGCGCGAGCGTGCTCCCTGCACCGCCCAGCGCTGAGCCGCCTGCAGCAGACAGCGCCCGGCCCCTGCTGGCCATGGTCGGACCCGGAGCTCACAGCCAGAGCAGGAGGCTGTCCCGTAAGTCCCGGCTCTGCTCTGGGGAGGTGGAGGGGGGAGCTGGTACGGGGTGGTGGCTCCCCAGTTAGGGAACCCAGGGCGCGGTGCACAGGTGCATTGCACGCCCTCTCCGCCTCCCCTGCTGCACCCCTGCTCCAGGGCCCTCCACTGGATAGCCTGGAGCCCCCTGTGGAGCCCCGCCAGCGGGCAGTGCCCGCTCCTGATGCCAGCTGCCCTCCTTGCTCAGTCAGCATCAGCCCGAGGCTGGTGCCCGCGCAGACAGCAGCTGGGCAGCCTCCAGCAGGGCTCTGCCCCTGCCCTGCCTCAGAGATGCCCCAGGTGAGAGGGGCCTAGAGCTGTTGCATACCATGCCAGGCGCAGTGGGTGGGAGCGGGACGCTCTGTGGACACTGCTGATCCTTCACGGGCCCAACTCAGGCAGGGCTTAAAGTGGACAGAATTGCAAAGGGTCACTGCAGGATGCGATTCAAGTGCTGGCATGAACAGTTTTTCCACTGGGATTATCCCCCCCCCCCCCCCACGTGCTTTTCCCAAACCACTTTAAGCACTGAGCTCTGGGACTCACAATTAACTTGAAGTGATCAACAGCCGTGATAGAACAATCCTGACTAGTGTGGAAGCCAGCCAGCTGATTCACCCTCTCCCCCTTGCTGCCTCAAGTATCATATGGCACTGGCACTGGCCGTGTCCGTCTCCCATGACTCACACACATTGGCTCTCTCTCTCACATGCACTTCCCGTCTGTTTCGCACAACTTTCACCTACACCCGCTTGCTCATTCTCTACACACTTACCCACCCACTCAGCCTCACCTGAATCAGCCATGCGCTGTGTTCATCACCCTCAGCCAAATGTTTGCTCTGTACATTTACAGACAAACGCCAGCGATTACGGCTCACCCACACTCCCCTGCTTAGTCTAGACGCCTCTCTGTCCATTGTCTATTTGTCAGTCCATCTCATCAGTGTGTGTGTGTGTGTGTGTGTGTGTGTGTGTGTGTGTGTGTGTGTACACGAAGGAACTGATAGAGGATCACCCCATGGAGTAAGGGAGTGAGTTGTGTCTCGGGCTGAGAGAGAGCTGTGGTCCATGTGGAAGCGCTAACCCTCAGTGGAGCTCTGCTTCTGTCTTGCGCCCCCGGCACACGACTCCCTGAACCTTTTCCTTTTTTAGTGAATTCTTTAGCTCTGCCTCATCCTTGGAAACTGCTGCGGAGACTCCCCAGGCGGCAGCAGCAGCAGCAGCAAAATGAGCTGTGAGCAGGAACTGGGCAGAGCCCCCTCCACCAACAGTCCTATGGACACTACAGCCCACTGCTCCCATGGGCATTGCCCAGTTACGTCCTCCCCCAGACAACTCAGCCATACAGCCCCATCCTCCAACCCCTTCCCACATCCCCCATAAACCTACAGCACCCTTCTGCCCAGAGGCAGCCTTAGCCTATCTGGGGCACTAGGCAAAGGCCCATTGCGGGGCCCCCATAGGGCTCCCTGGTGCCAGCCCCGGCCGCCACCGTGGCCCCGGCATCCCACGAGGGGACCTGAAACCTCCCCCTGTGGCCCTAGTGCCATGCCAGGGGCCCTGAAAACCTCAAAAAGCCCCCCATGCTTCCCCCACCCCACCAGGGGCCCCAACTCCCCGTGGCCGGCACCCTGTTGGGCACCCTGAAACCAGCCCTGGTGCCCTGCTGGGGCTCCCAATTCCTCCACTGCTATCCCTACGGAGGGCAAGCGGGCTTCTCCCATCCTGCTGCCCCCCCCCCCCCCAGCTGCCTTCAGCAGCAAAGGCCAGGGGCAGAAGTGCAGAGCGGGGCCCGAGGGCGGAGCAGCCAGCCTGGGGCAGGATGGAAGTGTGGACCCCGGCCTCTAGGCCAGCCTCCCCTGCCTCCCCCGATGCTGATTGGCCCTGGGCCCCGTCCTCCAACAGGGATACCCCTACCCCGCCCTCCTCCCCCTGCCACTGGCCCCCACTGCCCGCCATGTGTTCAGCGCAGGACAGGAGGCAGATGCAGCTTTTGGAGTAGGTGAAGGGGCCCCTCACTGCTTGGGGCCCTAGGCAGCCTCCTGCTTTGCCTACTCCAAAAGCCGCCCTCTGCTTCTGCCGGCTCCTCCACCTTCCCACCCCATCAGCAAACGGCTCACTGCCCCAGCTCTCCAGCCTGTTTCCTGACTGCTCACCTCACTAGCAGGGCTCACAGTACTGTGGAGACACCGCTTTGAAGTTGCAGCTCAGACTGGACCTTGGGATGTGAAGCCCATCCCTAGGCTTCGGAGCCCAACTCCAGCCTGTGCCGCATCTTCCCAGGGGTGTCTGCATGGCTGTTTTGAGCATGCTAGTGCGAGCTGCTCTAGCCCGTCTGTCGACCAGGGCTGGGAAGCACAGTGCTGTGGGGTACATAGAAACAACCCTGTGTGGCGTATGAGCCTCCCCACCCCGTCTCATACCCCTGAATGCTCTCCTGGCTTTAGCCTGCATCAGGCCCTGTAAATAGCAGGGTCTTGTGACGCGGCCTCTGCTGGGGAGAGAGCTCAGGGCTGTGGGGATATTTTTAGTGCAGCGTCTCAGAGGGGTTGAGGATTGGCTGGAAGATCGTTTACTAAGAATCCATCTCAGAGACCAGGGTCACAAGGTGCCACCTCCTCACCTCACTGAGTTTCACTCCCTCCTGTTTTTCTTGCTCTGTCTCTGCCAAAACCACTGCTTCCCTCCCACTCTGCCCTCCCCCCATGCACTCCCTCTCACCCGGCCGGTTTGGGTTTTGTTTTTCCTTTTGCTGCAGTATGAGGCCAGAGGCAGAGTCTGTGCAAAGAGATTGTACAGGAACCTTTAGCAGGTTCCCGTCCTCCAGTTTATGGTCAGCTCATCCCTGCAGGCCTATTCTAGGTCATTCCAAGGGCTCTCTTCAGCTGCCTCTCCCTGAAACTGAAGGAAGTTGCAGAGTCTTAGGACTCTTTTCTCTTTATCCTGCAGTGTTCTCACTGGGAGGGACTTGGACTCAAATAGCTGCTGTCTCTGCCCTGCCCCTGATCTGTTCCCTATAGTGCTTCCTGCTGGCAGGGGTTGGACGCTCACCCCTCCCACCAGGGCTCCGGTCAAAGGATTGTGATGATGGTACTGTGATTTCCTCCACCAATAGTGTGGTGGGGTCAGTGTGCCCCGTTCTGCATCAGAGGACCTGGTGACTCTGCTGAGGGAATGCTCAGTCATGGCACAGCCTGATCGAGTGGGAAGCTGCACTCCAGAGCAGTGGTTCTCAAGCAGGGGTATGTGTACTCCTGAAGGTCTGCCGAGGCCTTCCAGGAGGTACATCAACTCCTCTAGATATTTGCCGAGTTTTACAACAGGCTACATAAAAAGCACCCGTGAAGTCAGCACAAACTAAAATTTCATACAGACAAAGCCCTTGTCTACACTCACCGCACTTTTTGGTGGCAGTTGACGGGAGGTTCGCAAGGTACATAAAATACCTTGCGTATCTCCCGTCGCCTTACTAACTCCCACTTACCTCCCCCTACACACTGCGCTAAGGCAACCGGAAATGCCGTCTGGTCGACTTAGCGTTACTCCACTTATTGGGCTGGAGTTTCAGCGTCGAGCTGTAGATCAGACCACTCAGGCGAATCTGGAAGAACGCACTGACGACGGCGAATTTACCGCCCTCAGTATAGACGTGCCCAAAGACTTGTTTAACTGCTTTATATACAGTACGCTGATGTATAAGTACAGTATTTATATTTCAATTGGTTTATTTTATTATTAGGTGGTAAAAATGAGAAAGGAAGCCACTGTGTGACACTTTTGTATTTTTAGGTCTGATTTTTGTAAGCAAGTAGTTTTTAAGTGAAGTGAAGCTCAGGGATGTGCAAGACAAACCACACTCCTGAAAAGGGTATGGTAGTCTGGAGAGGCTGAGAACCATTGCTCTCTAGAGAACTGATCCTTACCCTGCAGAGTGCACGCCTCATTCCGCATTTAAACTCTGTTAATTTTCCCAAAGGCCCCCTTTCCTCTCTGACCGTACCCTATTCATGGCTTACTCTATTTGTTTAATCTATTGGGGAGTTTTCAAGGGATTTAAAGAGCCATCAATTGAAGAAAAGCCGCTCCCCATCCCCTCTCGGTTTGTGCTTCCTTTAACAAGCTCTTGCCCCCCTTCCCCCCATGCCATTCATACTGCCTGATGCACAGAGTGAGGTTTGTATTAGGAGCCAGCAGGAGAAGGAGAAATGACAAACATGTCTACTCCCAGTGGAAGCAGGGCCAGATGAGCTTCCATGCGCTCAGTGCTCGGCCCAAGACATTGATGAAAAGATCTCACGGTGTCCCAAAGAAGCCATTCAGCTCTCTCACCCGCAGGGCTCACGTCATACTGGAAACATCCCATGGCCAGTGCTCATGCACCAGTCCCTGCTGGCACGGAATAGCTGGGAGCAACTTGCGGCTAGCACTCCTCCACCATGCTTTATTCTAACTCCTGCAAGAAGATGGGGAAATAGAGGGACTACAAGCTCCTTCCATGTCTGGCCTTTTTGCAGCCACCCTAAGGTGTCTCATGCTGAGAGAGAGAATTCCAACCGTGCACCCCAGCCAGCTTCTGCCCTGGTTTTTTCAGTACCTCTTACTAGGGCAAGGCGGAACTGGTGTCCCTGGAGTCAGAACACGTTCCCCTGCGCCTTCCATTTCTTCTTGCTGGGAGAGGCTGGGAATGTAGAGGCTGAGCAGCGGCATTAGGAAGAAATCCCCATCTCTGTTGCCTTCTCACAGGCTTGTGGTAGGCTGGCACCTTTCCCTTCAGGCCCCACACTAGCATTCAGGTCCAGTAGACTAATCCGCAGCAAGAACCGGAAGGATCTGAAGGCAGCAGGGCGTTTGGTGCCATTTCACGCTCTCTGGAAGTGACAAGCCAACGTGTTGGGAGATCAGTGATTCTGGGAAGGCAGTGCTGTGTCCCAGCTGTGTATGTGCATCAGCCCACAACCTGTTGGTTGAGTGCCTTGTAAAAAAGACCACCAGCAGGTCATTAAACATCCAAATGAATTCCCTGCAGCGCACAGGGATTGCATTGTGTGTGTGTCGCTTGCTGGGAACATGCCATCTAGATGAGACAATCGCAGCGACTGACAGCGAGGGAGAATGTGACCATCAGTCACAAGGAGGAGGGCAGACAGGGAGTGTTACTCTCTTTTCTTTCCTCATTGGCAGTTACTGAGCGGCAAATACATGAGCAAAGTTCTTGGCCTTCCCGAGTGCCTGAGAGAGGAACAGAGCGAAGTGGGGTGGGGGGAGAGGGAGATGAGGTACGGGAATGGGAAGAAGGCTCCATCTCTGTTTCTGCATGCTGTCACCAATCAGTCATCCAGCTGCACATTCCTGATGCCTGCCTTAGTTACATAATGGCATTTCAGTGCCAACTGCCCAGCTGGCTAATAAAATCTTCTCAAGGAATTTACAGACAAGTTTGCTAATAAATCCAGGCACATCTTCCCCACTGAGGCTCCAGCACCACCTTGGAGTGAGAGGAATGTGCTAGCACCAACTGTTAGCATGATTGCTAGTTAGCGTGCTTGTTAGTGACCCTTCCTGCCTCCCCACATCTGCTCTTCCTCCTCCAGAGTGCCTGGAACAGCCACTGGTTGTAATTGCCATGTCTTAGGGAGAGGTGTACACAGGGCCGTCCCTTGGAGGGAGTGGGGCCCGGGGCCAATCGGCCTAGGCGAGGAGCCGGCCCCGGTTGAGGCCAGGCCACCAACGAGGGCCAACCACGGCTGGGGACCCTTCCCAGCCACATGTGGCCATGGTGAGGGGTGTTGGGCAGGCTGCAGCAGGCCAGCCCAGAGGCCGGGACCTGCGCACCTGCCCCGACCCTGGGCCTGCCTGCTCCGCCCTGGGGGCGAGAAGGGGGGCCTGCCCAGGGGCCAGGGGAAACGCTCCTGTCCTGCTGCCTTTGGCTCACAAGGCAGCGGGGAGCAAGGGGAAACGCACCCTTGGGGGGGCCCACATAACCATGGGGCCCGGGGCGATTGCCCCGTTCATATCCCCCCCCCCCCACAGGACGGCCCTGGGTGTACAGCACGTGCATCGTGTGGAAATTGCAAACTCTTCGGATGACCTACCTTACCCTTTATCCTGCAGCGTTCTTGCTGGAATGGGCTGAGACTGGAACAGCTGTGAGCTCCTCACAAAGACAGTGCCTGACCTGTTTCCTGTAGTGCCTTCTGGCAGAGGTTGGGAGCTCACCTCTATAGACAGCTCCAAATCAAAGGGAAACCAGGGGTGATGTTCCCCTCCTGCAGTCTGGACCGGTGTGCAGCTGGACCAACCCAATATTCCACTCCAGAGCTCTGCCATACCCCGCCTTGCTGTGCGAACCCCCACTCCTGGGTTAGCTCATGGTCAACCATCTGTGTATAGTCAGGCCCTAGACGCGTGGAAGAGGTTTTCATTAGCCGCTCATGGGATGGTCCCCTAGCGACCACCCCCATCCCCAAATGTAACCCCAGGAACTTATGTCTTGCAGAGTTCAATGCGCCCCCACCAGGCCTTGCAAAATGGTTTACCCTTGTCCGTCAATTTAACTAAGAAATTGATACACAGCAGCTTTGTTCTCAGTCAGGCCTTCACTCTCAACATTTGCACTGCTTTAGATAAAACAAACATATGTTTATTGATTACAACAAGATTTTAAGTGAATATAAGGCAAATCAATGCAACAGCAGATATTAATTCAGTCAAGAAGTTAATCACAATCAAATAAAAGATAACTCGCATTCTAAACTAAGATTGCTTTTCAGTCGTGTTCAACTTACCACACGTCTGGCTGTGATGATTTTTAGCCAGCCTCTTCTGTGGGCAGGTTTCAGTCCTTAAAGTTGTTTAGAATCCATGGGAAAAGCCCTATTCAATTCAATGTGTGTCTTTTTCTTTCCAACCCCCCTTCTTGCGGTCAGGTAATTCTTCCCTCTTGAGCCATGGTGGTCAAGCTGCATTGTTCTTTATGCATGCCACTCCGGGGTGTGGAAATACAACTCTTGGGTTTCAGTTGTGATCTTGACACAGCAGAGTTTCATATCTGTACACTTGCAGGACGCAGGCTACCGTAACCATAACGTAGAGCCTGCCGGGAGCGTTCCAACACCACTTGACATGGCGTCATTTGCCTCACACGGGTGGGCCACCCTGTGCACAGGTACCACAGGCAGTGGTTAAAGTATAATTTGACGGGCTCCGGAACCCTCCTAATCTCCGGGCCCCCTTCCCGTATTGTCTGGTCCCCTTCATGCACGTGTGGGCCCCGGCCCAGGTAGGCATTTGCAACCACTTCTCAGTACCACATGCATCGGTTATCGCGCCATAAAAGTATTTCGAATTTTCTATGGCGTTTATGTCTATAGCAAACACTGCATCACACAATAAGTGTTGGGATTAACAACGGTGGGGCGCAGGACCTGCCAGCAGCCAGAGCAGGGCGGAACATGCCTTCCACCAGATTTTTCTATTTTTAGGGGCCCCGGATCTTTGGCCCCTCAAATTTGGGGGCCCCAGAACTGCGTTCCGATGTGTTCCCCTTACTTTAATCCCTGCCATCAGTGGCATGCAAGCTTATTTGGAGCCGCACACAACACCCTCTGGGACGCTACTGAAGTTGCCTCTCCTGCCGCCAAAAGCCACTTCGGGCGGCTTATTTCTGGGGTGCTTGGGACACGGGCGAAGGGGTCCCCGCCATGCCCCAGGCATGCTGCGGAAAAAAGCTGCCTGGAGTGGCTCCTCTTGTTGGCATTTTGCTGCCAAAAGGAGCCACTCTGTGCAGCTTCTTTCCGTGGCATGCCTGGGGACTCCTGTCCATAGGCACACTGCTGAGAGGAACCGCCCCAAGTGGTTACTTTCTGTGAGCAGCTCTGTTCACTTGGGAAGTGTTCCCCTCACTCCAGCAGTGGCCACCGCCAAATTTTCAGGCAGCAGCTGTTTTTTTTTCAGTGGAGGGGGCCCCTGGAACTAGCTGAGGGTCAGGGAGGAGGGTCTAATGCACGGAGGACCCCTGCATTAGACCATACACGGGTACATTGCGAGAGTGAACAGGAAAGATGCACACACAGATCACATCATAGGGATGTGCAGGGTGTGCAACATATCACACCAGGGTACTGTGTTTTCCTCTAACACGAATGTGAGTGGAGTCAATGTGCCCTGTTCCCACTGTGTTCCTTGTCCCACTGGAATAGGTGAAGTGAGTAGATTGCATGGTGTTTATTGCTCCACTGGAAGTGAAGTTGTAACACATTGGATCTCAGTCTTCCAAATGGCAGCATTATTAATCTGTTGGACTCATAATGCTATTGCACTAGTATCTCGAGACACTGACCATGGTCAGGTCCCACTGTGCTAGGCGCTGTACAAACACCTAGTAAGAGATAGTCCATGACCCAAAGAGTTTATGGTCTAAAGACAAAGCAGAGTATGGGAGGGGTACACAGAGCAATTCGCCCAACCAGCAATATTACCCTGGTTTCACAACTCCCAATGCAGCGCCTGAGCCACTAGACCACACTGCTTGGCTGTTTCACTGCAGACACGCCCAGTAGATGATAGGACTTGGCATTATTTACCGCTAAGAACCTTCTCTGGGCCAAGGAGTTGTGGGGAATTCAGCCCCATGGGGGTTCTCCCTTCTTGGTCATGCTGTGGTTTTGGAACTCAGCATGAAGAGATGAAATGAGAGTCACCCTGTGGTCCTGGAGGCTGTTGACCCCAAGGACATGGGGAATGAGGGACCTCAGGATGAAGTGTGGGGTGGAAAGACTTCGGGATCACCTACTCCAAAGTGTCTCCAGTTGTCTGGGGTTTCACTAGAGCTGCTTAACACCCTCCGTACCTGAACCCTGTCCTCTCTGCACTACTACGTTGGTATTTGAATTGCCGGCCACTTTCTCTCGGAAAACTCTGACAAGCCATTGGCTCGTCCAGCCTGTTAGCCATGGATTCTAACGAGCACAGCTGCAGCTTTCCTGGAGCAGTGGGAAGCTGGTAACTGTGCGGTGGGAGAGCACAAAAGGGCAGGCTGAGAGTTACCTCAATGTACCTCCAGGGTTAGGCTCTTCTGAGAGTTACCTCCAGGGTTAGCCCTTCTTTGCACAGCCCACTGCTTTGTAAGTAGACCACCCCACTCTGCTCCCTGCCGTGACTGTGTTCCCCCAATCCTCTGCCTCCCAGACTTTCTCGGACACAGCTCTGGAGTTGCTGATGAGCGTGTGTTGGGGAAAGGCTTGGTTTCTATCTTGTCCTGCACCAGGATAAGGAGAATGAGCTCCTGGCCCGTGCCACTTGGGCAGCAGCAGATAGGGAGGCAAGGAAAGTGAAAGGGGCTTAATCTCAGCATAAGAAGGTGCTTTCAACACTGGGTGTAGGGTCTTGGCAAAGTGTGTGAGACCCTGACTGCGTGGGCACCTTCCAGCCCATCCCCTTGGAGTGGGACAAGGAGACAGACAGCAGCAGGGGTTGGCACTGAGCTCTCGTTGCAGTAAGCAAGGAGGCCTCCATTTATCCCAGATGGGTTGGAGCGTGAAGCTGGGTCCAGCAGTAATGGGACAAGCAGAAATGAATACAGAGCCCCCGGGGAAACGTGCTGGTCCCTGTGAGCCACAATCACGTAGTGTTGGCAGCTGGTTCTTGTGTGGTTTACCTCAGATGGAGGAGTTCCCCAGAGGGTTTGTGTCAGAGATTAGTCCTGAGCGATTTTCCTGGGACCGGTGTCTAGTGGGAGGGAAGTTCCTTTCCTCTCTGGTCTTGCGTGATAACATTTTGGTCCCAATACAGCCACATCTGCCAGCCAGGCAGGGGCTCCCAGGCAATTACTGCCCTTTGCTGGGATCCCTGCCTCCAGCAGCATGAGGTAGGTTTGTTCCGTGCTGGGATGGGGACCGGCTGGGATGTTTGGTTTCCTGGGTTGTCACATTTTCCTTACGCTGGCCTGACCAAGAGCAGCAGAGAGGAGCCTGGGACGAGACTCCAGCCTGGGGCATTCAAGCAGCTGCTGGAATAAGCCGGCAGGCCCCAGTTCCTCAAAGCTATCTAGGCTCCTCACTTCCACCCAACTGAAATATCTTAGTGGATCTGGGGCCAAGCTAGAAACATTGCAGGTTCTTTGCTCCTCTGGTTTCCTAAGGAGGAACAGAGACCGGCCCTGCTGTGCTTAGGAATGGGCCTCCCGTTGCCTGCAGGGGTTGGTCCTCAGCGCCTCCTCCTTGCTCTTGGGAGCAGAGTTAAACCATAACCAAGATTAAAAGAAGGATGTTTGTGCAGGCAAGATCCGGACTGGCTGTGTGTGAGCAGAGGTGGAGCGAATGGAGGCAGGTGTGTGTGTGGGGTGGGGTGTTATAGACTGATATATGGAGCGGGGCGGAGGGGTGTTAATGCCATTTTATTACTGTCACATTTCTCAGTCCAGCCTCCCTGGCACTAACAGGGCAGTTTCTGTTCTTGTAAAGTTTTCTGGTTAACCCTTCGTTAGGTAGCAGGGAAACCAAAATGGGACAGACGGGGGCTGAGACTGTCCCACACCTGAACTCCCTGGTTACACAGCACTGAATGCTCAACATGTGGGCTGCCATGTTTCTTCTCTGCCAACAGACGCAAGAGCATCATCTAGTGGCTAGAGCAGAGGCCTGTGAATCAGGAGACATGGTCCTATTCCTGGCTCTGATGCTGTTTTGCTGGGAGACCTTGGGCCAATCACGGCTGCTTTCTGTGCCTCAGTTTCCCTCTCTGGAAAACAGGGCTAACACAACACTAATCCCCTCTCAGAGAGTGGGGAAAGTGAAAGTTTGTAGAGTGCTCTGGGAATGCTGGAAGAAGGGGAGAAGCCCAAAGTATGGGACAGTCATGGCTGCTGCAGGCTGGGCTGTATTTCAGGGGCAGGGTCAGAAGCAGTGGCCCCCCGGGCAGACCACAGCACTGGTGCAAGCTCCATGGCTTGTAACATCTCTTCCATTGCTACGAAGGCAATATGGGTAAAATAGAGCAGGAGAGCAAGACTTGACTGGCAGGTCGCAGATAGAAGGAAAAAGGAAAATTTATGCAGCCCTCATTTGGCCTTGGCTTGTTTCCCATGGCCCATCTGTCTGCTTCCATCCTGTGCCTGATCTTCCACCTTGTTCTTCTACAGCTGATATGGAGCATGGGCAGCAGCGGGGACTGGATCCCGAGCAGATGCAGCAGCAGCAGCTAAAATTACGTGACAGGCAGAAGTTCTTTGAGGAGGTTTTCCAGCATGATGTTGATTTCTTCTTCCCCATGTCCCACCTGCATATAGAGCATAGGAGACGTAAGTGCCACCCGGTGCTGCGGGGAGCTGTCAGTCGCATGCAGAAGGGGACGGAAGGCAGTGTGGAGAGGGTGTTAGAGATAAGGGCCCTAAAGACGTCTCAGTCTAAACAAGTCTGGGGGAAGAGGCTGGCTGCATGCGTCATGCACCAAGGAGAGATCCAAGACATTCACACCATACATGGGGCTGTTGGTGTATGTACTGTGCACAGAGCTCATCACGATGCATGGAGACCTCAGAGCTGGGCTTTTTAAGGAAGCACTATTCTTTCCCATCTCTCTTTTAACAGCCATGTAGGACCAAGCTTTCCATTGCTGGGCCACTCTCACCCCTCAGCTCTTCCCCTCTCCCCACAATATCCCCAGCCATGGAGCTGCCTCTAACCCCAGCCCTTCCATGTGGGTCCAGTAGGCTGGTCCCACAGGCTGGCTGCCCATGGCATCTCCTCAGAGGTGCTGATCCAGTGCTAATATATTGTCATGTGCCTCGTTTTCCACTCCGTGTCTGCAGCTCCACTAGGCAGCATTTCCTCTATGGAGGTGAACGTGGACATGCTGGAGCAGATGGACATGCTGAACCTTTCTGACCAGGATGCCGTGGATGTATTTCTCAGCTGCGGGACAGAGGACGACAGCGTTGCCGGTCTCCTGCCAGGTACGTACGAGCCCCTTCCTGTTGGCGCAAGCTCTCGCACCTGGTGGGCAGTTCTTCGATCCAGTCCAAGTCCTGCTGTGACTCTCCCCAGTTTGGGGTTTGGCCTGTGGGATTGGAAAAACTCACATCAGCACGGCTCCTCTAATGCAGCTCCCCTAGTGAGATCGGCCCTGGAGGCTGCAGTGTAGAAAGGACCAAGGCATTTTCAGCATCATGACATCTAATCCTAGGGAAGGAGACTGTTGTACAGACACCTGGCCCCTGTCTATGCCATAGCCACCACTGCTGGGAGCAGAGAATTATGGATCCAAGTTTTCCAGGGCTGAGGTCATTCTCTGAGCAGCTTAGAGTTTGCAGGACTGAATTCTTGTCCCCGTCCAAACTGCTCCCATCACACCCTGTCCCAGTCCCCAGCAGACTCACCCTTCCCTAGGCCTGATTGCTCACACTGAGCTCTCTGCTGGGGGCGGAGGGTGCTAAGGCTCAGACTGCCTTGCCTTGAACTCCCTGTGCACCTTGGGGTGGTGTCAGCATCATGGTGGCCCCAGGCTGGGCTCACCGCATGAGCAGTGGGGAGCCATGCAGACCCCAGTTTCTGATGCTGCACTGACTGCGTGGGAAGGGGGACCGCAGTGGGAGAGGAGCAGGCTGCAAGAGAAGGAGGCATCGGGAGCCGGATCGTCCCATACCGCACTCCCGGAAGTGACTTGGAGAGTGAGTCAGGCTGGGAATGAGTTAAGCCATTTACCAGCAGATTCTCCTCTGTTCTGGTTAAAGGGCCCATGCTGGAAGTTTACAAGCAAGACAGAAAAGGCTCCACTGCTAAAAATGGGGAAGGAATGTGATGGAGAGAACAGGATTGGGAGAAGGAGACCTGGCGCCAGCAGTAGCTTGGTTCCTGCTGGGGGTCAGAGCAGTGCTAAGGGGTCAGTGGCTCTGCAACTCAGTCCTGCTTACGGCCAATGCTAATCGATAGCTCCCCCCCCCAATCCCTTCTGTCCCCCAGCTGTCCAGACAGAGAATTCCAGCTCACTGCCTCCTCTCTCTTCTGCCCAACAGGCCTGGAAACCTCGGGTGTCAGAGTCACTGCCCCGCTAAAACAATGTGCAGCACAGATATAGCCGCGTCAGCTGGGGGAAGGGTGACGGCTCAGGCTGCTTGAGGAGGGCTGGGGGGGGGAGGGAAGACCAGGCACAAGGTCAGTAAGATGCTAACATGTTGGTTCCTTCTGCTGACCGTGCCTGTCTCCTTGGGCAGACACCAACCATTACCAGGAGGAAATCACCCTGCAAGTGCCCAATGTGGATGAGATCAAATCCCGGATCTTGTCCACATCCTCCGTCTCCACAGACCTGAACAGCCTGGACACCAGCGAGGAGGGGACCGAGACCCCTGTGGTGCAGTCAGATGAGGAGGAGCCACAGGAGGACAGCTCTGAAGCCCAGGAGTCCAAAAGCTAGCAGCAGGCCCTCAGCGCTGTCCTCATCCGCCCTCCATGGGGACCTGCCAGCATGAGAGGAAGGAAGGCTGCTGGCAGTTTGACTCCTGCTCAGTAAACCTGAGCAGTCTCCTCATCCCCAGCTGCTTCTCTCAAGAAGTGGAGAGACGCCTTCCCCCTCCCCCCCCCCACATTCTTCAGCCAGCCGGGGGAGAAGGAGAGTGCTGGAGAAGCAGAGGGCTATTGTAGTGCTTCAGAAATTAACTCTTTAGGCTTTGCTACTAACTCCTGCTTTCCTCATCCAAACTGCTACATGAGCCATGGCCTCGGCTGTGTCCATTCCTGGCAAGCCCTTCCCACAGGATCTCAGCCCCCTAAGCCCAGTGGGGACTCCCCACCCCCATCCCCAGGCAAATGTGTAACAAGAGCCTGCAGAGAAATAACACTCCTGTCAAATAAGCAGCTGGGGTGGTGTGTGTTATTGGAGACCCATGAATGCTGTGGGGGTGAGGGGATGGAAAAGGTTGGCCTACGAAAGGACTACAGGAGAAGGAAGAGGAGAGTCCAAGGGAAGGGAACCAGGTTAGGGCAGCAGATGAAGCAGTCATAAGCATGCTACCAAGGACAAGTTCTCAGGAGCAGGTGAGCCCAAGTCCCTCAGTTGCGGGAAGACAAGGAGGGAGTCCTGGGGCACTTTTAAAGACTACCAAATGTATTTATTGCATGAGTTTGTGGGTATAATCTCACTTCATCGGATGATGAAAATGGAAACTGCAGTATGTAGGTGAAGGCATACAAGTAGAGATGAGTAAGTCAGACTTTCTCAGCATTGTGACTTACCCTTTTCTGCTTGTATGTATTCACCAAATCCTGCAGTTTCCAGTTCATGCATTGATGAAGCGGGATTATACCCACGAATGCTCGTGCAATAAATAAATTCTTTAAAATAAAGTCTTTAAAAGTGCCACAGGACTCCTCTGTTTTGCTGAAACAGGCTAAGATGGCTACCCCTCTGGAACTTGTCAGTTGCGGGAGTATTACATCGTTCTTGGATCCGTCACGAGCCCAGTCCAGTGGCCATTCCTATGCCAAACCTACATACTATCGTTCTCATTACTCACCCATAAGCAGCTGTGTGAGGGTTAATGGGGAAAGTCCTCAACCCATTCCAATAATAGCGAGCCCTTCTGTGGTGCTTTGCATTTTCAAAGGGACTGGGCTTTGATTGCATTCATGCTTACAGAGGCGACAGCCTGAGAATGCACTGATTCCCACACTAACCCCACAGGGCTGGTGGGCGTGGGAGCACTCCAGTCTGTAACATGACCCCATGAGTGTGTTGATGCAGTTCCCCATCAGCACAACCCATTGGTAGATGTTACAGTTGCAGACTACCCCCCAGCGCTGCCCAGCAGAGTACCCAGCATGACTGTTGGAGCTCTGGCTGCTTTACCTGGAGGTGTGATATGCTGAGCAAAGGCCGGATTGTCACTTTGACTCCTTGCTGGCAGTTTGTCTTGCCCTCTCCATAGTGCATGACTCTGTGAGCACAGACAGCCCAGACACAAATCGGCTACGTCACCATGGGCGTACTGCTGCCGTCCGCTGCTGTTATACAGGAAAACTTTGGCCACAAGGAGACTGTATGTAAAAGGAAAAACAAAGTCATCCCCATGGTGAAAGTGGAGCAGCCTCATGGAGAGGAGTCTGGTGTATAAATAATAGAGGCTGCATGGTGCTCTAGATCCAGGCCATTCCCCAGGGAAGCACTCAAAGCTGCATAGAACACGTACAACTGCTGGACCCTGAATGCACCAGTTAGCATCCCAAATACCAGAAACCTACGACCCAGGTGCAGATGAGTCACGTTCTGGTCACAATACTGCCTCATAAAGCAGCTTCCAGAGAAACACGTTAAAGAGAAAAGAAAGGTCTGAAAAGAGGAAGTGATTCTGCGGCTTGGCAACGTACATAGCAAGAGACGGGGGCAGCACGTACATAGTCCTGGCAAAGTCATGGAAAAATCCAAGAAGTGAATGACCACTGCTGAGCAAGGGCTGCCTCCAGGCCCCTGATTTCAGAGCCAACTTGCAGTAGTCAATGGATGTCGCATTACAGGGAGTCTCTTAAGCCCGGAGAGTTGAGTGCATCTGGCCATCCTGGCTCATCCGTCGCTGAAGCATTCTAGAACTGCAAGTCTCCACTCGGGCTGGGAAGCTCGCCGTGGTCATTACAGGAGTGCTTCTACACCTCAGCTGTTTTGGTGTAGGGCTGAGCATACATCGTGAGTTTTGGGGAACTGCTTGAGCTGCATTGAGTTCTTGTTTGTATGCTTTGTATTTCAAAACGGTGGCAGGTGTTCCGCAGCTGTTCAGGCAAGATCTTGTGCAGCATCTGCAGTCCCAATCCAATCTAAGCCCAGGTCCCTTCCATCTTCAAGTCCTGGCACAGAGCTCATATAGCTAGATTCCATATGGGCTTCTGAGCAAGCACTTGATCTTGCAAGGTGTAGAGCACTCTGGCTCTGAGGCAAAGAAACATTTAAGCAGGTGCCTAGCTGAGTGAAGTTAATGGGCTTACTCACAAGCATGTGTGATTTAACCTTCAGTATAAGTGTTTCACTGTATCAGAGCCAGCGTCCTCTGCATGTTGCAGAGTCAAGCCCCAAATGAGCTAGTTGAACTTCTGCTACACTCCCTCAACACTTAGGGAGCACTTACAACATCGTCTTGTCTCTACATTTGATGTGGATTGTAGTTACTCATTATCTGTTCATTTGGGAACTCTGGAATACAGCAAAATGCCAGACATTGGAGATGGCAGAAATGACACAAGTATGGACTGTGGTATTGTGAGAAGGGTTTTTTGCATACACATCTATTGGACAAACAGCAGCACTCTGTCTTAGCTCTTTTGTGTGGCTGAGAGACTGTAAAACTAACTGATCTGAGAAGCTTTTATTTATAGTTAAGGTTACGCAAGGCAGGACCAGGGCACCTCATGCACAGTAGGTCTTTGCACTGTCCACCCTATAATGTAAGATCCTGCGCTCCGGCATATGTTAAAGCTTTGCTGAAAGGCTGCACCATGCTCTGGTAGGCAGGCCAGACTATTCTTAGGGTGATGCTAAACTTACTCTGCGTGGTATAATCCATTAACTCTGAGGATGTTGCAGTGTGGTTGTGGGGAGTTAATGGTTCAATAAAATTTCAGGTTCAAATGTGTGTCATGTCTGCCCTCTCGTGGGGAATGTAATTAGCCATTGGAAACGTGTGCAGGACAGTCCCTGTAGAAAATAAAAGCATGCTCCTCCAAAGTGGGCCTGGTGATGTTGTTTCACGCTGGCACAGAGAGCAAAAGCAAGTGCTGGCACTTGTACAATGCAGCAAACAACATCCCAGCTCCACAGGAATTTAAACAGCTGCCAAGCCGTTAACCAAGCCTTTCAAATGAGGGGAAGTGTGCCGGGGTCAGTCTGCTTTATTGCTCCAGCTGTTTAGTGCTGAGGGAAGTGGTCAAGCTTATTCTCAGCCATAGTGACAACTCCCGGATCAGATTTTCAACAGACCTCAAAAGTGAGGCACATGGTGCCTGAAGAGTATTTGTTAGACAAGTAACTCTAGTGCTAAAGCCAGAGCAGCAAAAGGTTATGGAGAGCAAGTGACAAAGGCAGAACTGGAACATCCGTACCAGCACCTTCACACAGAAGAATTTTCTAAGTAAGGCTAAGTGAAGAGATTGGCTCATCCGTTCCAGCTACTGAATTCTGGTATCTCCACTTAGTTGCTGACAGTAGCTTCCAGACGTGCTTTGGTGGATTTATATCCAGATATCTATTAAGGTAAATATGTTTACAGAAATATAAACCAACCTGCTTCACAGCATAGGCCATTGTTTGCTTTTAGTATTAGGAAGAAATTTCCACTTTGGGCAAATTGTCTCTTAAGGGCTGATGAGGCCAGAGCAGGGACTCCCCGCTTATCCCACAGAGAGCGGCGTGCAGACCCTGGGGCTGCTGGTGTAGTGCTGCTACCAACAGATTTTGCTTCCAGTAGCAGTAACTGATCTGTGAGGAGTTCTAAAGGGGGAGCCGTGTTAGTCTGGGGCAGCAAAACAATCAGGAAGTACTGTGGCACTTTTACAAACACACGAAGAGTCTTGGGGCATTTTAAAGACTAACAAATTTATTTATCGCATGAGCTTTCATGGGATATTTCGTGGAATATAACGAGCTTTCAAAGCATCTGACGAAGTGGGATTTTCTCCCACGGCTCATATAAATTACAAATAAATTTGTTAGTCTTTAAAAGTGCCACAGCATTCCTTGTTTGATCTGTGAGGAAGTTCTTTTACGCTGCCCCGTCCCCACTGGTTGCCTCTCTCCTGTCCCATTGGCCAATTGATGGGGGGCAGTGGAAGGGAC